>QJPP01000602.1:997506-1232469 GCA_003996215.1 Jaltomata sinuosa | reverse complement strand
GTTACCGGTATACCGTCCATTTCGTAAACTTATTATGTATACACTGTTTTTGCAAGGACCCCAGGTGCGTTGTTTCTTACTTTCACCTGTGCCTATGGTGTGTATATTCTGCTTACTAGCCTCACATGTGGTTCTGTTGATTTCCCTCTGGGCTAGTTCCTGTGTACCTTTCGTTGATTTTCTGTGACTGCTTGCTTCTATTCTGTCTGTTACTACGCTTTTATCTTATATGTGCCCAGTCGGCCTATGATACCTACTGGGTACCTTATGATTCGCATTTGGTGCTCACCCCTACCCCCTGCATCTTTGGGTGCAGATCCTAGCGTGGGCCATCGCCGTTAGGTCGCTGCGATTCGTGCTTGGAGATCTGTTGAGGACTACTTCAGGATGAGGGTGAGCTCTTGGCGATCGGAGCTTAGCTTTAGTTTATCTTTTGCTTTATGTACTCTATTACCATTCAGATACATCTGTATATATAGTTTTGGTTTATTTGCACTCCATGTATGTAGTTTGGCTTTGTACTATGATACCAGGTCTTGGGGTTTGGTTTAGTTTCCGCATATGTATATATTTATATCCATGTTATCTATTTTATTCGTCTTGTTCCCTTATTTGTTAGATGGTAGCCCATTGCTAACGGTTCTGGGCTACGGTGATTGGTTCACCTACCGGGGGTTGTAGGTGCCATCATGACCGAGAAATTGGGTCGTGACACTCCACTTAGTCCCATGTCAGAAATCAGCTCCAAAATGTACTTCCTTTGGTTTAAAATCACACCACTCTTAGATCTTAGTACTTCAATCCCCAAGAAGTACTTAAGTTCTCCCAAACCCTTCATCTTAAACTGCTGATGCAATACATTCTTAGCTTCTGTAATCATGTGATCACTACTTCCAGTGATAAGCAAATCATCAACATAAACTAATATGAACACCATTCCCTCCTTCCTTGTTAATGTGAACAAGGAATAATCATGAGATCTTTGAGTAAACCCTGAACTCAACAAAGCAGTTGTAAGATTGATGTTCCATTACCTAGAAGCTTGAGTCCATATAGAGACTTAAGCAATCTACATACTTGAAGCTGGCCTGTTCTCTTGAACCCTTCAGGAAAGTCCATATAGACTTCTTCTACCAAATCACCTTGTAAAAAAGCATTGTAAACATCTATTTGGTGTGGTAACCAGCCTTTGAACATAGCCAATGCAATGATACACCTAACTGTTACCATTTTATCCACGGGAGAAAAAGTGTCATGATAATCTAGGCCTTCAAGCTGACTATATCTTTTTGTCACCAATCTAGCCTTGAACCTTTCCACTTCACCATTTGCTAGATATTTGATCTTATACACCCACTTTGAACTAATAGCCCTCTTATCTGGTGGAAGATCAACTACTTCCCAAGTATTATTTTCCTCAAGAGCCTGAATCTCTAATTGCAAAGCATCTATCCATCTTTGATCAGTTGCAGCTTGTTTAAAATTTTGAGGTTCCACCAAGGTTTAAAACTTAGACAAATAACAGTCATAAGTTGGTGTGATGTTGTCATATGACAAGGTATTAACCAAGGGATATTTACTGTCTTTACCCTGACCAGGAGCTGCATAGTCCTTCATCCAAACATGCTGTTTTGTCACTCTAGTGGTCTTTCTAGAAGCAACTTCAGTAGCATCAAGAATGGGCGCAGACGCAGATCCTTGCAATGGCACATGTGGTGGCATGTCTGGGGTTACATTTAGTGAGTCTGCATCCTGCTGCACTGCATCTTCAGCCAGTTGCATTGGGCTCATGTCTTGAGTACTTGTGTCACTTAGGCATTCTCCTTCCACATTTGTAGTGTGCATATCCCTTTATAATATCTCACCACTATCAAATAACACAAGTGGATGTCCAAGACCTGGAGATTTTTCTATAGATACTTTGTCTGCAAAGGGAAAAATGTATTCTTGAAACACCACATATCTATTCACAAAGAACTTCATGGTTTGAATGTCCGGCAATAAGTAGCCTTTCTGTGTTGTTGAATACCCCATTAAGACAGCAGGCCTTGCCCTTGCTGAGAACTTGTCACCCTTAGGAGTGATAGTTGCATAGCATAAACATCCTATCACCCTAAGATGGGATAATGATGGAACTTTTGAGTGTAGTAACTCATATAGACTTTTCCCTGAATTAGTTAGATAAGGCAATCTATTTATCAAGTAAACTTCTACTTCAATGCACTTTCCCCTGTACCTAATAGGCATCTTAGATTGGAATCTGATAGCTCTAGCTACATTCAAGATGTGTCTATGCTTCCTCTCCACAACACCATTCCGCTGAGGTGTGTGAGCACAACTACTCTGATGGATAACACCTCTATCTTGGAACAACTCCTTACATTGAGAGTTAAAAAACTCTGCACCATTATCCGATCATACAGTTTTAACATGCAAACCAAACCAATTTTGTATTAATGCATAAAAGTTCTTGATGGCCACAACAGTTTCAGTCTTAAGCTATAATAGATGTATCCAAGTATATCTACTAAAGTAATCAACCATTTTTAAAAAATAGTACTTCTTATCATAAGTGGGTATTTTATAAGGTCTCCAAAGATCCATGTGCACTGCATAAAAGATACTTGATGATCTAGATTCACTAGTAGGAAATGACATTCTAGTTTGTTTAGCCAAAGGGCATACTGAACACTCATGCACAACATTATTATCCTTTAACATGTCTAAAGACTTCATTACTTGAAAAGATGGATGGCCTAATCTCTTGTGCTAGAGATTGTCGTCTTGTATGGTGACACCAACAACTACTATGTTTTGCTGCTTTATTCTATCCTTCTTCCGTGATCAAGAACCACTTCTAAAAAAGTACAATCCTCCTTTAAGCTTACCAATCACCTTTACCCTTCCACTGTAAAGCTCCTGAAACACACAAAAGTCTGGGTAAAAAGAGACAGCAAGATAGCTCCTTTGTGATTTTGGAGACTAACAACAAGTTAAAATGAAAGTCTGGTACAAACAGTACATCCTTCACACTTTCATTCTCAAATACTAGCATCTTACCAATATGTGAGATGGTGACTCTATCACCTGTAGGTAAACTCATTCTATTTTTTGGTGAACTAGACATACTGTGCTCCTTAGTCATAAGCTGTTTACTTGCTATTATGTGGTGAGAAGCACCAGAATCTGCAATCCATTCATGTGTAAACACATTAGCCATTAGACAAGTAGCAATACCTGACACACTGTCCAGCTTAGGCTCCTTTATCTCTTTGTTTAGAATTTGCAAATTTTTTTTGTATTCTTCTTCAGTGAATCCCTGTGCCATAGACACAAATGCATTATTCACAGTATGATTAGATGGTTCTGCTTGGTTATGCTGAGTTTGAGATCCAAGGATGTTGTTAGCAGAATGATTGACACCACCTACACTACCTCCATATCCTTTTTTGTTAGCATAGTTTTCTGATTTCCATTTCCATAACCAGTCCTCTTCCTTTGTTTCCAATCATTTGAATAACCAATCAGCTTGTTACAAGTTTCCTTGGTGTGACCTGTGAAGTGATAATACTCACATTGTACTCTTCTTCCTTTATAGCCTTGATTTCCTTGATTCCTGTGAACTTGCATTGCAATGGGATCAGTCTTCCCATTCTCACTCACAGCAATTGAACAAGACAAATATTGAATTTCATCCTCTATTATCATAGCATATGCTTGATTTAGGGATGGAGTAGTTCCTTTCAATAGAATCTGCCTGCGTGCTTGATCATATGAGTCATTTAAACCACTCAAAAATTGAATCAATCTCAATTGAGTCAAGTGATCTGCATAATCCTTCGACTTAGGATAGATACAGCTTGGTGGAGGCATAACAACATCATATTCTCCCCAGAGATGCTTTAGCTTGGTGAAATAAGCTGAGACAGACTCAGTTCCTTGTGCAAGAGTAGTGATCTCCCTATGCAACTGATAAATACTCATTCGATTTACCTTATCAAAATGCTCCTTCAGATCCTCCCATATTGTATATAAGCACTTGTTGCATAAACTAATCCACTAAGAAATTCCTCACTCACTGTACTCATCAACCATGATAGAACAATAGCATTACACGGCTCCCATTGCTCATGTAATTCACCTCGATACATATTTTTAGCACAAGCACCTGTTACAAATCCATATTTCCTTTTCCTAATCAAAGCAATTCTCATTGATCTACTCTAAATCCCATAGTTCTCTGATCCAGTTAGCTTGATAGGAATCAACACAGCTCCTGAACTATCTGATGGACCAATGTACAGAGGATCATTCTGATCGATCTTTGCAGGTGTAGCCATGTTCTTATCCTTCTGAATACTCAATCAACAATCAATTTATCAATTATATTCGAGATCTAAACTCGTATGGATGATTCTCTCTAAGCTACCAACATCGAGTGCTCTGATACCATGTGAAAACTCAGCTTTTAAGCTCAAGCATCTATTAATGGAGCACTGAGTTACAACTCAAAGTACAGAGGAAAACAATTAGAAAGAAGAAGAGAAGAGAGAATTTTTATTTCATTATTGAAAATTGTGTATATACATCAGAGATAGCTCCTTATATACATTGATCTAAGAAGCTTCTAGAATGTCCTTCTCACTATTGGCAGCTCACTCTAACCGACTACACAACGACCTCTAACTGACTCTTAATAAAATGAACTTAATGGAGCTAACAAACTCAATGTAACAGTAACAACATGAATAGTGAAAACTGTTTTAACTATTTTCCTGAAAACAGTAAAAACAGTATTACTCAATCTTTGTTCAATCTTCATGTCCTTCTTCATACTTCAACAGGGCAGATATATTATTTTAACACTTTTCCGCATATGTGACCAATTGATGTATTTTAGGCAAGAAAGGGGTACAAATACATTACCATAGTGTTGCCCGAGAGAGGTACTATTAAGGAGCACTTGGAAAATAGAGTAGCTCTGGGTAAGCGCATCAATTCTATGGCGATATTCCTTTCTTCCCTGGAACTAAAGCCTTGCTCCTGATCAATGCACATCCTTACCAAAGATGGAGTGCGAGCATACAACAACTTTACAAAAAGCTTCAGTTTTTGAACACTCAAAAGATTTGATGGCCACATACTCGAGCTTGTTGAGTCGTTGATTTAAGTAGGCTGGTGTGTCCAGATATTTCACTGCTTCACCATTGTTACCTGTAGCCCAGACCTAATGGTATAAAATAAATACCTGGTCAGTTAAGCTTCACATCCGACATATACATACCAGATATACCTTTCTTAACATAATGTGAAGTGTATCCAAATTGGAAGGGTAAAATATGCATTAAACTGATCTACCTTATAGTATACACTTGAAGTTTAAGATTGTTCATTATCAGGTTATTTGAAAGATATTTAGAAATAACTTTATTACTATTGTTCTCTTACTAGTATTATCACTACTATGCTAGCATTATCTTATTCTTCAATGTTATTACTACTATTGTTTCTTATCCTTCAGTTATTATCCTTACTATTTTTGTGTCACTACTTCTCTATCTTCAATATTTTCATCATAGCTTTTCTACTCTTGCATTTTCGAAACTCTTTGGAAAATCATTTTTCTTGAGCCAAGGATCAATCAGAAACAATCTCTCTAGCCCACAGAGGTAGGGGTAAGGTCTTCGCACCCCACCCTCCCCAGACCTCACTTGTGAAACCACATTGGGTATGTCGTTTTTGTTGAAAATCAAAAGAAAATATTATTGTACAGTGAAAAGATTGCCGTACCTTCTCACTCCATTTAATAGTGTAAAATTTGACTAGATTCATGGGATTTGTCTAAATTGGATCCTTCAATATATTAGATTGGTCGCATCTTAAAGGGGTAAACCCAATAGCTTAGAGAGCATAACTTAAATTGTAGTCACGAATTCGAATTCTAATGACTTCTTGACTGCTACTACTAAGTGGATGCATTCCTTATTCATGCTAATTATGTAAAAGAAAATTATCTTGATCCCCTAAAAGCCACAACTTGCTAAATTTCTGGCCTCTTTCAAGAACTTCTCAGTCTACCCTTTCATTGTGAGATCTAGAAAAATACTTCGAATCATTGCAATAATTATTATTTCTCCATTTTTAGTCAAAATGAGATGTTCACCCATATCTCTACGGACAAAAAACTTTTGAGAGGAGTGAAACAAGTATTCAAAATAGATAAGAAACTTAGTAGCAATATATAGTGCTCTACGTTGCAGTAATTATCTCCGACAACCAATAAGTACTATGCTGTAGTCTGCCCTAGTGGAATCATGAAATACCATGTCATTAAGATCACATATATGAAGTGGAAAAATGAACCATATGTTTCACATATCAAGTTCATGACCAATAATATTCATAACTAACAAAAATCTGAAGTTTATCAAATCAGGAAAACTTTGAATTAGCTGTAGAGCGCAAGACATTTGACTCAAGTTGCCAAAGTCTACACTTAATTGTAGATGCCACAAGAAGTTGAGCGTAAAAAGAGGGCCCTTAGGAACTGTGTCTGCAGTCAAAAGCTTTGGAGTAAATATAAAAAATAGATTCATATTAATATGATTCGTATAAGACATCCAAGTAAAACAATAAGTCCAATTTCTTACCTCAAGGAAATCCGAACACAAATGAAGTACCTCAAGTGTAGGCAAGTTAAAAAGAAGCTTCTCTAAAGTTGATCTTTCAACCACTTGATCAAATTCATGAAGTTCTAACACTATCAAATTTTTACAGTCCATAAAGCAATTTAGCAAGAGACAGTGATAGTCGCGAACAACCAATGACTCCAACTGCGGAGAAATTATGTGTAGGTTTTCAGTGCCATGACAAAACGACATGGTCAAATTGACAAGACGGGGGACATTAATAACGCAAAACTCTTGGGTTGGCACAAAGGCTATTTCATAGAGATAGAGGTCTATAAGATTCTGAAAGCCAAGAAAAGAATTTGGTGGTTTGAATAAGCTATTGCAGAGTGCCAAATATGTCAGTGTTTGACAATTAAATATATAAGACTGTAGTTTATAAGTACTAGTATTATCTAGCATGCTAAGTCCTATCTCCTTGACACCTTTTCTGGTGACATAACACATCCATCTATCAATATCTGCATAAGAAGACAAAAGTGTTTCTGAAACATCCAGAACAAACTTCACAATGTCTCCAATTGTCACGACCCAAAATCGGGCCATGATGATGTCTACATAACCCCCAGTAGACAAGCCTATTCCAATCACGCGAAAAATAGTAAATAACAATTTAACTAAAGAGAAGCGGAAGATATAACAAAAGATAGGGCCAAAAGCATATATATACATACCAACGTACACAATATACAAAAGATGGCCCTAAAGTGATCGAAAAGACAAAATAACTCGAACACCAACCCGGACTTGGTGTCACTAGTACAAGAGCGACTAAAGTAAGGAGTATCTATACAATAACCTCCGACTATCCAAAATACAAAATATAGACAGGAAGTACAAGATGGAAAGCAAGTAAAGTCTCCAAAAGCGCGCGGGAGCTCACCGCGATCCGAAAAACAATGGGCCTCAAACGACAGGAGATCAACGAGGGTGGCTCGTACTAGATGCTGCATCAGAAAAAGAGATGCAGAGTGTAGTATGAGTACCAAGACAATGGGTACTCAGTAGGCATCATAGGCCGACCGAGCGTAGAAAGATAATATATAAATATAGATTACAGGAAAGCAGCTAACTATACAGGGATCCTCCTAAATCTAGTTATAAAGCCGGAGACATGCCAATAAATAAAAAGAGAAAAGGGAAACAACATCAAGCCAAACCAGAGTCCATCCACATGCTAAAGCAAATGTAATGCGATGCACAATGATGTATAGATGAATGCAATATAATATAAACTCGGAATACAGCCTCGGGCGTCCGGAATAACGCATCAGACTATGCATATGTATATAAATAAGAAAGTAAAATACCCGGAATAATGCATCGGGGGTCCGGAATACCGCATTGGACTAGGCATATGTATATAAATGAGAAAGTAAAATACCCTGAATAAAGAATCGAGGGTCCAGAATATCGCATCGAACTATGCATATGTATATAAATGAGAAAGTAAAATACCCAGAATAATGCATCGGAGGTCCGGAATACAGCATCGGACTATAAA
This sequence comes from Jaltomata sinuosa, assembly GCA_003996215.1. Lineage (NCBI taxonomy): Eukaryota > Viridiplantae > Streptophyta > Magnoliopsida > Solanales > Solanaceae > Jaltomata > Jaltomata sinuosa. The sequence goes on along the minus strand of QJPP01000602.1, from coordinate 1,224,276 downwards.
TTTGTATACAAAAAATAATAGTTTCTCTGTTCCTCTCAAAAACCAAGCTGATACTCAAAATAGCTTGATTTAGTCTGGAAAATTGTCACAACAATAGTAGAGCTGCTTTTCAAACCAAAAGCCTTAGAAAAATCATTTTCCTTACTGTACGAGTGATATGCCATGTGATATGAGTATGAACTTTTACACACAGAGGGAAAAACACATCATCAGATCAAACAGGGCAAAAATACTCTCCAAACCAAGAGAAACTGACCTGGAACTCCGTCCAGATCCTCACCATGGCCTCGGGCCCATAGTTACACAAAATGATAAAATAAAGCGGTAAAGCAGAAATAAAAGCGGAAACCAACGGAAAAAATCTCTATTCTACCCCTAAAGCCTCCTAAAAGCATGCTAAGGGTCTTAGACTAGTCACATAGAAGAAACAAGCTCCTAGGCTAAGGATAACATACAATCCTAGTGCTAAAAACCCAAAATGGCCAATTAACATGATAGACAAGATTTAAGCCTAAAATCTATCTAAAATCCAACCTAGCGTTCCAGTAACATACAGATATATATAGTCCAACTAAACTCAATCTAGAAGGTAAACCGTAACCTACCTCGGGGCCAAATTGCAAGCACGAACTGTCACTCATGTGCCTTCCCCTTCCAAACAGCCTCAGAAAGCTACCACTCTATCAAGAACATAAACTAGGTGTCAAGACGAGAATAATGACACCCATATTACTATACGGAAAATTGGGTCGGAAAAATGACTCACAGGGCCCGCGCAATGAAATAGAAAACAAAAATCACAACTATGCTAGCGGTGGGTTAAGGAACCCATGCCCAAAGTTTGGGCGCGAGCAAAGCTCGATTTGGGGCCTAAAACAGCTCCGAAGTGCCACTAATTCATGGGATTAAAATAGAAAAGCTCAGAAGCATGTCACGAAGGTGAGTTGCAATTTTTGGAGCATGCAGTCCCCAAAAACCAGATTCCACAAGATCTTCCCCAACTCTAAGAATTTAGCAACAAGGAAATTTAGCGAAAGAATTATGAGAATTTACACGGAACGAGGAGAGGGGTGACTAGGAAACTTACCGGGTGAAAGATACTGAGAAAGGGAGCTGAAAATTGGGATCTTGGAGCTTAATCAATGGAGTTTCACGGACAAATGAAGGAGAAAATGAAGTTTGGACTTAATATAACTGCCAGGGGTCCTTAATCGCGATCGCGACAGGACCCCTGCGTTCGCGGAGAACAGCTGGCCCAACCATCGCGTTCGCGATGGTCCAGGCCACATTCGCGTAAAGGAAGCCAAGCCGGGTCCCAGTCGGCTACATTGCGAACGTGAAGGAACCATTCGCGAACACGATGGTCAAGAAACTAGACCATCGCGAATGCGATGGGGTCCCCGCGATCGCTAAGAGCAAACTTGTCTGCAACTTAATGCAGCAACCATCAAAAACACCAAGTCTAAAAATCTTCCGACGGACCCTCGGAATTCATACGGAACCCTATGAACACAAACCAACCATGCTAACCTACCAAAAACCGCATTTCGGACTCAATAGAATCAACGAAACTCCCAGCGGAGATCATTTTAACGAAAAATGTGCCTACGCCCAAAACTAACTCGAAACTCAAGACTCAAAAATGAGCCCGGAAGCCTCGGGACCAGAACCAAAGGTCCCCCTAGCCCATTTTCGATATTTCGGAGCTAACGACGCTGACAAAATTCCCATCCGAGGCCGTCTTCTCATAATGTTGTCCAAGGTCAACACTACCAGCCAAACTAACTCCAGAACACACAAAGCCATACAAAAAGAAACCGAAGGCACTCAGACTCAGACCAATGGTCCCACTAGACCAAAATCCCTATTACGGAGCCAACGAAACTGTCAGAATTCGATTCTAAGTTTGTTAACCAAGAAAGATGACCGATGTCAAAGATTTACCAACTTTAAAAGTAAAATCAGGGAAATGGTCACAACGACCTAACGAATGGCTTGGGCACCAAACCGTCGGTCCTTGCAAGTCATAAACGACCTGGAGCCACTGAGGGAAAGCTCAAAATGCTGAAAAAGGGATGAAAGGCAAAAAATGATCTTGAGGGTCATTACAACATCCACTACTAAAAGAACTTTTGTCCGCGAAAGTTAGAATAAGGATAGTACCTGAAGACTCGAAAAGACAAGGATAACGGGTCCGTATGTCGGTCTGAATCTCCCAAGTAGCCTCCTCGACAGGATGATGCCACCACTGAACCTTAACTGACAGAATCTCCTTGGACCTCAACTCCCTAACCTGCCTGTCCAAGATAGCATAGAAACATGAAACACCGGATGAACACTAGAAAGAGCAGGAGGCAAGGCTAATGTATAAGCAACCTCTCCAATACGGTGAAGGATCTTAAATGGACCAATAAACCTCGAACTGAGCTTGCCCTTCCTTTCGAACCGTATCACGCCCTTTATGGGTGACACCCGAAGGAACACACTGTCACCAACCATAAACTCAAGATCTCAGACTCTCCGGTCAGCATAACTCTTCTGCCTGCTCTGGGAAGTACAGAGTCTCTCCTGAATAACCCGAACTCTATCCAAAGAATCACGAAGCAAGTCGGTACCCCACAGCCTGACCTTGAAAGCATCGAACCAACCCACCAGAGATCTGCACCGCCTACCATATAAAGCTTCGAACGGAGCCATCTAAATGCTGGAATGGTAGCTATTATTATATGCGAACTCTGCGAAGGCTAAACACTGGTCCCACTGACCCCCAAAATCAATAACACAGGCTCGCAACATATCCTCCAGAACCTGAATGGTACGCTCTGACTGGCCATCTGTCTGTGGATGAAAGGCGGTGCTAAGCTCAACTCTAGTACCCAACTCTCTCTGAATAGATTGCCAAAAGTGCTAAGTGAACTGAGTACCTCGGTCGAAAATGATAGAAACTGGCACCCCATGCAAACAGACAATCTCTCGAACATAGATCTGGGCCAACCTCTCAGAACTGTAGGAAGTCTGAACTGTCAGAAAGTGAGCAGACTTTGTGAACCTGTCCATGATAACCCAAATAGCATCAAACCTCCACAAGGTACGTGGCAATCTGACTACAAAGTCCATGGATATACGCTCCCACTTCCACTCCGGAATGGGTAGCCTCTGTGATAAACCACCTGGTCTCTGGTGCTCGAACTTCACCTGCTGACAGTTCAAGCACCTGGATACGAAAGCCAAAATATCCCTCTTCATCCCACACCACTAGTAGTACTACCTCAAGTCACGATACATCTTAGCTGCCCCGGGATGAATGGAATATCTAGATCAATGAGCCTCCTCTATTATCAATCTGACCAAGTCACCAACTCTAGGAACGCAAATACAACCCTTGATCCTTAGAACACCCTCTTAATCTAAAGTTGCCTTACTAGACTCACCACTCAACACCTTGTCACGAATGATCCTCAATCTCACATAATCAAACTGCTGTGCTTGAATCTGCTCCAACAAGGAATACCTAGCCTCAACACAAGCAAGAATATGACCCGGGTCAGAAATGTCAAGTCAAACCAACCTATTAGCCAAGGACTGGATGTCCCAAGCTAAAGGTCTCTCCTCCGTAGCTAAGAAATCCAAACTACCCATACTCACTGCCTTCCAGCTCAAGGCATTCTCTACCACATTTGCCTTGCTCGGATGATAGAGGATAGAAATGTCATAGTCCTTCAGTAACTCCAACCACCTACACTGCCTCAAATTTAGATCCTTCTGGCTGAAAATGTACTGAAGACTACAATGGTCAGTAAAGATCTCACAATGCATGCCATAAAGATAATGCCTCCACATCTTTAATGCGAAGACTACCACTACTAATTCCAAGTCATATGTGGGGTAGTTCCTCTCGTGAACCTTCAACTATCTGGAAGCATATGCAATAACCCGGCCCTACTGCATCAACACATAACCCAAATTAATACCTGATGCATCACAATATACGGTGAAACCCTAACCCTAGATTGAAAGTGTAAAAATTGGAGCTGAAGTCAACAAGGCCTTGAGATTCAGAAAGCTCGCCTCACACTCATCTGACCACTGGAAGGGAGCATTCTTCTGAGTCAATCTAGTCAATGGAGCTGCTATCAAAGAAAATCCCTCCACAAATCGTCTATAATAACCTGCTAACCTGACAAAGTTACAGACCTCGATAGGAGAAGTAGGCCTAGCCCAATCACGAACTGCTGTAATCTTTGCCAGATCTACCATAATCCCATCCTTGGACACCACGTGCCCCAAGTATGCCACAGACTCAAGCCAAAACTCACACTTAGTGAATTTGGCATACAACTGACGGTCTCTCAAGGTCTGAAGTACCAATCTAAGATTGTGCTCATGCTTCGCTCTACTCCTCGAATAAATTAGAATGTCATCGATGAACACAATCACGAACGAATCCAAGTAGGCACTGAACACATGGTTCATCAACTCTATAAATGCTGCTGGGGCATTAGTCAACCCAAAAGACATGACCTAGAACTTATAATGGCTGTATCGAGTCCTAAATGCAGTCTTTGGGATGTACTCAGCCCTAATCCTCAACTGGTGATAACTGGACCTCAGATCTATGTTAGAAAACACGGTTGCACCCTGTAGCTGATCAAACAAGTCATCAATACGTGGCATTGGATACCTGTTCTTAACTGTCACCTTATTCAATTGCCTGTAGTAGATATACATACGTATAGACCCATCCTTCTTCTTCACAAACAGAACCAGAGCACCCCACAGAGACACACTAGGCTAGATAAATCCTCTACTCAACAGATCCTGGAGCTGATCCTTAAGCTCCCTCAACTCAGCAGGTGCCATCCGATATGGTGGAATAGAAATGGGCTTGGTGCCCAGCTCGACATCGATACCAAAATCAATATCATGATCAGGAGGAAGACCCGAAAGATAAGAAGGAAACACATCTAAATAATCGCAAACCACAGGAACAGACTCAAGAGGAGGTGTGGTGGCACTAGTATCACAGAGGTAGGTAAGATAAGCTAAGCACCCCTTCCCAACCAACTGCTGGGCGCTCATGAAAGATATAACTCCTCTCGGTATGTGGCTATCGGCTCCCTTCCATATGATAGTAGGGATACGAGGCATCCAAAGAGTAACAGTCTTGGCGAAGCAATCCAAGATCGCATGATAAGGAGGTAATCAATCCATGCCCAAGATCACATCAAAATCGACCATATAAAGGACAACCAAGTCTACCCAGGTGTCATACCCCAAGATAGTCACCACACAAGCCCGATACACCTGATCCACTACCAAAGAATCACCTACGGGAGTAGATACACGCAAAGGCACATGCAAGGACTCACAAGAAGACCCCAATTGAGTAGAATAATAAGCAGATACATACGAGAATGTCAATCCCGGATCAAACAAAGCAGAATCAGACTGATGACAAATGGAGATCATACCTGTGATCACAACATCTGAAGCCTCGGCCTTTGTCCGGCTTAGAACTGCGTACATGTAGCCCCGATCGCTATGACCACCTGACCTACCGGACTGATGACCACCTCTAGTACCCTGGGGACCACCCCTACTACCCTGTGATCTGCCTCTAGCTGGAGGTGATGGAGCCCTGGGGGCCTGAAACAACGGATCCTGTCGCCTAAGATGCTGTACCGATGGGCACTCTCTAGTAAAGTGGCCTATCTCGCCACACTTATAACAACCCCTACCATATGTACTCCGCTGCGAAGACCTCCTGCCGAATCAGAATGACCACCATGACCTGTAGACCCTAAATAACCACCTCGGGGAGAAGGAATGAGACTCTGGCTACTCTGACCCTCAACAGTCTGTAATGCCACCTGAACAGGCTGGCTCGGCTGGAAACCCTGCTGGTGCTGACCTCTACCATAGTAGCCCCTACCACGGCCTTGTGAACTGCTGAAACTGCCATGATGGTGGGGCCTCTTATCGTTGTCCCCTTGGGCCTCACGAACTATACCCTCAACAGTACGGGAATGATCAACTATCTCCAGAGAAGATTGACCCGACGCCACCATACCCTCTGTGGCCAAGCGGAGGTGCAAGGTCAAACCCCGAACAAACTGGCGTACTCTCTCGTGCTCGATAGGTAGAATCATAGTGGCGTGCCTGGACAACTGATAAAACCAAACCTCGTACTCAGACACAGTCATGGAGCCCTGCTCCAACCCAACAAACTGATCCATCAGATGCTCCCTCATGCTATGTGGTACATACTTCTCCAGAAAAGCTGTGGAGAATTGATCCCAAGTAAGCGGAGGCCACCCGCCTGGTCTGCAAGCAATATATGACCTCCACCACTGTTTTGCTGGACCATCCAGCTGAAACGTGGTGTAATCGGCTCCGTGAGACTCAACTAACCCCAAATTATGTAACCTCTCATGGTAGCTAGTCAGAAAATCGTGCGCATCCTTCCTAGAAGCACTTGAAAACCTCGAACGACCCAATATCAAGAACCTACCAAGCATCTTCTCCTCCTCATAAGACATAACTGGCATGGCTGGAAGAGGGGGAGCAACTGCAGGGACCGGTAGTACCTCAAATCTGGGAGCCGCAACAACAAGCTGCGCTCCTGAAACCTGTGCTGCCGCCTGAGCTAAAGTCTGAGCCTCGCCTCGAACTTGAGAACCAATCAGAGTGCTCAGCGAAGAGGCTGGCAGAGTCATACCCTCGAGAAACCCCAATAATTGAACCAATGTGTCTTACAATACTGGAGTAGCTACAAAACCTACCGGATGCTGGGCTAGCCCCACATGCTCCAGCTCATACTAAACCTCATCCGCTCTGACCTCAGGCTCTGGTGATAGTACTCTAGACCGGGCCCGAGCTGGTGCCATAGCCCGTGCCCTGTCTCGACCTCTGGGTTGACCTCTACCCCATCCCCTGGCTGGGGCTCTAACTGCAGGGGCAGGGGACTCGTCCTCACCCGCTGCAGACCTCTTCCGAACCATCGGAGAAAGAGTGAAACAAAGATACTTAGGAGTTGATCAAGTCAAGTAAGCACGATAAAGAATCAAACGAAATGAAGCCTTTTCTAAGGAATGTCCTATAGCCCCTCGCAGATAGGATACATACGTCATCTTACCTTATCCACGAGGCTCTACTAGACACTTGCTCTTGTACCGGTGAGACCGGTGAACCAAAAGCTCTGATATCACGACCCGAAATCAGGCTATGATTGCGTCTATATAACCCCCAGTAGACAAGCCTATCCCAAATACACGAAAAGTAGTAAATAATAATTTAACAAAAGAGAAGCAGAAGATATAACAAAAGATAGGTCCAAAAGCATATATATACATACCAACATACATAATATATAAAAGATAGCCCTAAAGTGACCAAAAAGACAAAACAACCTGAACACCAACCCGGACCTGGTGTCACTAGTACAAGAGCAACTAAAGTAAGGAGTAGCTATACAATAACCTCTGTCTATCCAAAATACAAAATATTGACAAGAAGTACAAGATGGAAAGCAAGTAAAGTCTCCAAAAGTGTCGGGAGCTCACCGCGATCCGAACAACAATGGGCCTCAAACGACAGGAGATCAACGAGGGTGGCTCGTACTAGGTGCTGCATCAGAAAAAGAGATGCAGAGTGTAGTATGAGTACCAAGACAACGGGTACTCAGTATGCATCATAGGCCGACCGTATGCAGAAAGATAATATATAAATATAGATTTACATAAAAGCAACTAACTATACAGGGATCCTCCTAAATCTAGTTATAAAGCCGGAGACATACCAATAAATAAAAAGAGAAAAGGGAAATAACATCAAGCCAAACCAGAGTCCATCCACATGCCAAAGCAAATGTAATGCGATGCACGATGATGCATATATGAATGCAATATAATATAAACCCGAAATACCACATCGGACATCTGGAATACCGCATCAGACTATGCATATGTTTATAAATAAAAAAGTTAAATACCCGGAATAACGCATCGAGGGTCTGGAATACCATATCAGACTATGCATATGTATATAAATGAGAAAGTAAAATACTCGAAATAATGCATCAGGGGTATGGAATACCGCATTGGACTATGCATATGTATATAAATGAGAAAGAAAAATACCCGGTATAATGCATCGGGGATCCGAAATATCGCATCGGACGGTGAACCGTAAGCTACCTCAGGGCCGAACTGCAAGCACAGACCGTCACTCGTGTGCCTTCCCCTTTTGAACAGTCTTAGAAAGTTGCGACGCTATCAAGAACATAAACAAGGTGTCAAGATGAGAATAATGAAACCCATATTGCTATACGGAAAATCGAGTCAAAAATCAGGTTGGAAAAATGACCCTCGGGGCCCGTGCAACGAAACAGAAAACAAAAATTACAACTATGCTCGCGGTGGGTTAAGGAACCCATGCCCAAAGTTTGGGTATGAACGGAGCTCGATTCAGGGCCCAAAACAGCCTCGAAGTGCCACTAATTCACGGGATTAAAATGGAAAAGCTCAGAATTTGAAGGCGGGGACCTACCTCAACAAGAGAAGCACGTCACGGAGGTTAGTTACACAATTTTTAGAGCATGCAGTCCCCAAAAACTAGATTCCACAAGATCTTCCCTAACTCTAAGAATTTAGAAACAAAAAAATTTAGCGGAAGAATTACGAGAATTTACACGAAACAAGGAGAGGGGTGACGAGGGAACTTACCGGGTGAAAGATACTGAGCAAGAGAGCTGGAAATTGGGAGCTTGGAGCTTAATCAATGGAGTTTCACGGACAAATGAAGGAGAAAATAAAGTTGGGACTTAATATAACTGTAAGGGGTCCTTCATCGCGATCGCGACAAGAGCCCCGCATTTGCGGAGAACAGCTGGGCCAACAATCGCGTTCGCGATGGTCCAGGCCGCGTTCGCGAAGAGGAAGCCAAGCTGGGTCCCAGCCGGCTACATCGCGAACGCAAAGGAACCCTTCGCGAACGCGATGGTCAAGAAACTAGACCATCGCGAATGCGATGGGGTCCCCGTGATCGCGAAGAGCAAAGTTGTCTGCAACTTAATGCAGCAACCAGCAAAAACACCAAGTCCAAAAATCATTCGACGGACCCTCGGGATTCATCTAGAACCCCGTGAACACAAACCAACCATGCTACCCTACCAGAAATGGCATTCCAGACTAAATAAAATCGACTAAACTCCCAACGGAGATCGTTTTAACAAAAAGTGGGCCCCACGCCCAAAACCAACTCAATACTCAAAACTCAAAAATAAGCTTGGAAGCCTCGGGACCCGAATCAAAGGTCCCCCTAGCCCAAAGTCAACATTCTAGAGCTAACAGAGCTGACATAATTCCCATCCAAGGCCGTCTTCTTCGAATATTGACCAAGGTCAACCCTACTAGCCAAACTAACTCCAAAACACACAAAGCCACACAAAACCAAATCGAAAGCATTCAGACTCAGACCAATGGTCCCACTAGACCAAAATCCCCATTTCGGAGCCAACAGAACTATCAGAATTCGATTCTGAGTGTGTTAATCAAGAAAGTTGGCCAAAGTCAAAGATTTACCAACTTTAAAAGCTAAAACAGGGAAATGGTCACAACGACCTAACGAATGGCTCAGACACCGAACCGTCGGTCCCGACAAGTCATAAACGACCTGGAACCACTGAGGAAAAGCTCAAAAATCTAAAAAAGGGACGAAAGGCAGAAAATAACCTGGAGGGTCATTACACCAATATGCTGTAAGAGAATCTCATCTACTGTTTCTTTGAAGACAGATTGAGATTTTAATGCTAAGTTATAGCAAAAGATATTATCCAGCGCAAGATATGGAAGTTTGACCCAAATATATCTCTATTTTTTGGATAAAATACTAGTTCTTGTTGCATCTTGAACCGACAAGAGCTCAAGGATACCATATATAATGCCTCTTGGTAGACCACTAATTCTATCCTCTCTATCCCCTCCAACAACAACTCTTTTACTATCTGTTAGAATAAGTTGAATCAGTCTAAGGCTTTAAAATGAATAATCCAAAACGAAAAAAGAAGGGGGAAAGTGATAATTATATTTCTTGAGTCGTGCTGATTTTCTAGGTCAGGATTTGTTAGGTTAATCAGAGTCCTAAAATGACAGAGCATAAAATGTGAAACTAGAATAGTACCAAATGTAAAAGACGTTACACCATTATACTCTTCAGTGCAATTTTATCACTATCAGCTAAAAAATTCTGTAGTATTTAACCCTAGAATGCACAATTTATAAATAGAATTTTTTTGAGACTTACAGAGTTAAAATGCAGTTGCCAACGGAACAAGAAATAAAAGTATCACTACACATAACTCAATAGTATTTTGGTCCGGGAAGAAGAAGAGATTACTACAGAGGGAGAGGAAGTGAGGGGTAAACTCTTGGTTTGGGCCTCAACTGAAATTTGGAAGTTTCACTTTATCGAACACAAATTTTAGAAGTAATTATCCTAAATACCCCTCTAATATAACTTAATTTCGAATAGATTCACTTTATTTCAAAATCAAATACTCCCCTCATTTCAAGTTGTTTGTCCTATTTTGGCTTGATACAGAGTTTAACTTTTTTTTTTAAATTTTGTGATCTTAAATTAAAGATATGTTAAATGTACCAAAATACCATTTAATCTTATGATTTTAAGCATATCACGTGAAAAGTTAAAATTTAAAATATGCTAAAAACGGAAAGAAACATTCTTTTTAAAATGGACTAAAAAGAAAACTACCAAATTGAAATGGAGAGAGTACTTACACCCCTATATTATGGTAATCCTAGACATACCCCTCCTATGAGGTATATCCGAAATTACGTGTATCTTTTAATATAATTTTAAGATAATTTTTAAAACGAATAAATAAACAAATTTAAATAAGAATGAGAATGTCTTTTATGATAAAATGTTATAACTTAAACAAATTATATTTTTAAAGAGTAAGAAAGTTATATTAATATTCGGTGTATCTTATTAAGTAATTTGTACATTTCTTATTTATAAGTTTTGAAATATACATGTTTCAAAAAATATTTATTCTCTATTTTAATTAAATTTGTGAATAAATATATTCAGATATTAATTCTAGCGATGATTTCATTAGATATCTTACAATTTTAGAATCCCTCATTCTTTCAATTCAGTTCCTCCACCAACACGAATCCCAGTGAAATTCAAGCATACTACACTTTTAGTTATTAGGAGAACTCACGTACTGTCTTCCGAATTCAGAAAATAACTCTCAGATATCTTTTTTTATTTGGGAAGATACATGAACGAAACAATATTCAACAACAAAAATGCTATTTTTCTTTGGTAAATTTCATTAAAAAAAATACATAAAACTTCTTATTTATAATTTTAATTTACTTTTTATTAGTTAAATTTTAAATACTTAGTTATGAATATACCTTATAGGAGTGTAAGTGTATGATTTTTATAGTGTAGGGGATATAAGTGTATGATTTTTATAGTATAGGGGTTATAAGTGTATGATTTTTATAGTATAGGGGATATAAGTGTTTGATTTTAAAATATAGGGTTGTAAGAAATGGAATTGTATTATAGGGGTATTAATTAACCCCAAATTTTAATATACTTTCTTAAATATTTAGGGGTCATTTGGTATGTTGGACAAACATAGATAGTCTTGGGATAAAAAAATACTATTTCATCTCTTATTTGGTTACTAATCGTGGTATAAATTGTACCAGGATTCGTAATTAGTATGGAGATAAATTATCTCTGGAATAATAGTACTGAAATTAGTCATCACGTGATAAAACCATGAAAATGATTTAAAAGAAAATTCGAGGTCCCCAAACCTATTTTCTACTAAATAAGGTGGTAAGTAAACAACTATTTCTTATAAATTATGTAATGTATGTTATTTTTAATTTAACAAGACAAACAGTCAATAAAAAATCCTACTAAAACAACTAATCTTAACATTATCTTCAAACCAGACGACCCTTTAATGTAACCAAACAAGGAAAAACTGTAATTTGTTTCCTTGTATTTGCTCATTTAGTAGTTCTTTTACTAATGATACCAGGTTTTGAGAGTGTATTTTTGTTTCTGGATATTATCGATTATGAGACTTTGTTAACGACTTGATATTATTTTTATTTTTACTTTTTCGCACAATAATTGGCTAGGTGACTATCAATTGGATTATAGTTTTTCTACAGGGTTGGGAGTAGGTGTCATCACATCTAATACGAACTTTGGGTCATGACAAAAGAATGCCACCAAAATCGCCTAAATATGAGGTCTCTAACTCCCAAAATTGAATAATAAAATGTCTAGAAAAATTGTGAATTCATTCTATCCAAATACTGTACCTTCATTGTGATCGCCAGACACCCAAAAATTAACTCTTCATGTTCGACCGCCTCAAGCCTCGCGATCTCGATGCACCATTTATCTCAAGTACCCTACACGATCTTGATAACCAGAATTTTCCTAACCTTCTGCGATCATGACCCCTCCACCCGATCGCAAATACCAATTCATGCATGCATCATCAACTGATAATCCGGTGTAGCCACTTGTTCGTTTAGATATCCAAAACTCATCCAAAATTTCAGGGATACAAATCAAATATGTAAATCACTATTAAAACGCATTTTGAACCAATTAAAATACTCAAAATATCAATCTGGAGTTGTCTTGATCAAATATTGATCGTGGTCTCACCTAGTGCTTCATAAATGAATCCTCTTCGGATGATATCATTTATTGAAGCCTTATGCAATAGAATGAGACTTTAAATTCATATTATTTATGTGTGCTTTTTTTTATTTTTATCATTTTATTTCAATGATAGTACGTACAACATGTACTTTGCAATGATTTCTATAAAAGATACATATGTCTGTAAGTATTTATTTTCTCCTACATGTTAGGTCTCTTAATATTATATTATGAGCTTAAATTATACGCATTGCAACATACCGACCTTTTAATATTTCTTAGACTATATCTAAAACACGTCATATTAAAATGGTTATTTGAAAAAATATAGGCAAAATATATGTGTGAACAAAAATGACTTAAATACAAAATGATTTATGTATTTATGATATAAGAGTTCAATAATGATATATAAAAGATAATTTTGAGTCTCTAAGTCTTAATTCAAATAGTTCAAACAATTAACTATTTGAATATTCTTACACAATCATATAATCATTTCATTATAAATTTGGGAGTAAATTGACACGGGTATATATCATTGCTTTTATTAATAGCTTGTTTGATCAAATTTTTAGAAAGTCAAAAGTGCTTTTTTTTTAAAAAATGCCTATATTAGATAATTGAGGTGTTTGGTTAAGATATTATGAAGAAAATAATTGGTTAAGATAAAGTTATCAACACTTGAACAATAAAACAGTAAAAGATAAATTAAAAACTAGCTAATTTCTAAGTTTTTGACAACGGCGTCAAAAATTTACCGACCCCCAACTCACAAGCAAGTGTACGTGATCGTTCAAGTAATACAGAGTAGTTAAGTCAAATATCATACCCTCAGGGGCTTATGATTAACAATGATCTAGTTAAATCTAATACTAAAAATAAGAACAAATGTGTAGTAACCAAGAAAAGTTGTTTTATTTTTAACAATTAATTAACACTGAAAAGAAGAGTAAATTTGTGATTACAATAAGAGAAATATTCCAAGGTTATGACTATATTTCACAATCATGTTGCGATTTGATTTTATCAACTTGTTTTATTTATCTAGTTGTTAATTTAGGGTTTTTATATTATGATTATGGTCTTTCGAGTCTCTAATTAATCACCTATTTACATTCATATCTATGTCTATATAACTATGATCAAGACGAACATGTATACACAATTGCTCTTCCCATTCATGAACCAAGTAAGGTCATCTATGTATATGTGTATGCTACCCACAAATTCGCTCATGTATACACAATTGCTCTTCCCATTCATGAACCAAGTAAGGTCATCTATGTATATGTGTATGCTACCCACAAATTCGCTCTTTGATTCCCAAAGTTAACTACTTCTTTTATTCTTCGTTCTAACTCAGAATTCCTATTTTGACTTTGCAATGAGAATATGGTTGTATTCTATTGGCCGCAAGCAGTAAAATAATAATAACAAGATAGAAGAACAACTAAAATGACAAATAAGTGTTGCTGAATCAAACATTTACTAAACAATCATGCTATAGCCATAACCCCATAATAAGAGTTTTTAGTCACTTATCCTTTAATCTAAATTGTAAAAATTAATGTTATTCATGCAAAATAAAGAGTAGGAAAAGTGAAAAGATAAAAACCCTAATGGTAATGTCTTCTATCTATGGCATGGCTTGCCAACAGTTTATCAACCTAAAAACTTTCAAGGGTTCTACTTATAATAATGGAAAACAACCCTGAATTCTTCTCAAACTTGGAGTTGATTTAGCAGAATTTTTGGCTTGTAATCTCCTCAGGGCGCCGCGCTGCTCAACTCCCTGCCTAGGCGAGATGTTGGACAGGGAGACGCGGTGGCTAGGCTCTTTGGTAGCCCCTCTAAAGTTTCAAGGCAAAGGTGGAGCGGGGGCCATGGCCTTGTCCTGTAGAGCTATAGCCTGGGCAGCGCCCTGGTCCGTCTACGCTTTCCTTGGAATTTTGTCTAAGTTTGAATGCTCCGATCTCGCATCTTTTATTCTTTTGGGTGAATTTCTTGCGCATATTACCCTAAAACACATCTAATTATGTATATTATCCGACCAATATAAATATGCATAAAATATAAGTATATACGTGAACTTACACTGAGACAAGGCATAACTCTGGGTAAAATACGACAATTGGATGTATAAATACTCCCAAGATCACGACCCAACACTTAAACCCTTGTTCATCCTCAAACAACTCACTATACACCCTACAAAATTCATACCTTAAGACACAAATTGAACAGGTCTATTCTCACTCAAGTGAACTAGAGAGTTTAATCATGACCCATAATTCACTCAACGTGCATAATTCAATTATACTTTCACAGACACTTTATTTGAAACTACACAACCTCTAGAACTGACTCTTCATGAAAAATAAGGCCAACATAATCATGTGAAAATATTGCAATCCTTAGTACATAAAATTCTCCCATTTTGCGCCCTCTTTGTTTAAAAAAGATGCCTCTCACATACATCATGTATATACATTTAAACTGGGGCATATAGATAAGAAATAGCACTCTCTCTCTCAAAGAAAGTTTTCTGCATACAAGACATACCATAAGCTTGACCTTAATGTAATACTCTATTAACAAAGCATCAAAATTGTAGGATCAAAAGGACTTTTACAAGTTGTAATGTCGGCTATGGGACGGGTAAAAAATATTTGGCAAATAGTAGCTACTCTCCTTATGCACGTTAAAAATACTTACTTTAAACTTTTTTGCTTTTTTCCTTATGTCGCCTAAATTATAACTTATGTTCATGCTTCCTTTCAAGTTCCCCCCTTTATTTTTTGATTTTCACCCTATTTTTTATTAATCTATTATTGGAAAGGAGTCTTTTCTAACTTATGTTCATGATATTTAGAGGTACTTATATTGATGAAAATGCAGGTACTCTTGGTCAAAAGTAGAAAATAAAGGAATTGGACCCAAAGAGCTTGAAAAAGAGTTGAAGTGTAAAGGTATTTGAAAGAGAAGAAGAATCTGCCGAGAGGTGCGGCCACCGTGCAATATGCACAATAGCATTTGCAGTCCACACCTCCCATCGCACATCACTGCTGAAGAAACTTGAGTCATTGGTCTGAGAATTGGAGCCATGCGATGTGCACAATGTGTGGTGCGACCGCAGGTCGTGTCGCACATCGCATCGCACCATGCCTGAAGGGTTATTTTGTCAACTTTCAAGTGACGTATTGGGAAGCTTCTAAAACCCAATTTGGGTATGTACCTGATATTGTTGAAAAAGTTTTGAATAGTTTTCAGCATAGAGTTCTTCCCAAGGAAGATAGAGAGTGTACTTGTATCTCTTCATCTTCCACACTCACAATTCACCATTTTGTACTCAAATTGAGCTTGGATTTGGATATTGGCCTAATTATGAATGGAAATATGACTTACCCAATTGGTATAACCCGCTTATTTCCTAAGCATGAGTAGCTAATTTCCTTATCAAGGTGTGTGTATGATGGGTATTTGAATTTGGGTATGAGTCTTATTTAATTGTGTTTATAATTGATGAATTAATATGAGTCTATTGAATTTATCAAGTTTTAATGATAAAATTGATGGTTGCAAATATTGGTTGAATTTACTTAATTGTGTTCTTGCTTGAAAGAGGAGTTCATAATTCAGAAGGAATTCAATAGTGGAAATTTGAGGTTTCCACCTTAGATTGAGGTTAGAAATAGCTTAATTGATGGAAACTCTCATCTAAGAGTCTAAACTAGAAATAGTATGACTTTCCCAAGCTTGAATTGGTTGGTTTGTATTGAAACCATGCTTGAGTAAAGACCATAGATATATGTTTGAAAGATCGAAAGATTGCCAAACATGACTAAAACCAATGCTACCCATATCATTTATTGAGAATTTGCATAATTAAACAAGTACCCTAACCCCCATTTGAATCCCATCAAAAACATACGCTAGTCTCCTCATTTGAATTCAAATCTCTCATTTACATTGTTTTTTTGTTGAATTGCGATATTGATAATTTCCCATTCCTTATTTCCCCCTAATTTTTACTTTTAAGTTATTGAGCATCTACTCTCTTGTGAATATTAATCGACTGTCATTTGGTGAATCATCACATCCACTCTCCGTGGGATCAACTCCAACACTCATTGGGATATTTATTTATTTTGCTCTGATGATCACTACCACCTCCTATTGGAGAGTGCTTTTGAGCATTATCAAAGATGGTGCCGTTATCGGGGAGTGGTTTTTGAATCGCCAATTGATTGTCGTGTGATTTCACTTTGTAGAGTATTTGTTCATTTTACTTTTTTTTATCATTTTTGATTGTTTGGACAGGGTGCTTATGAGCGAAGTGAGTGACACAAAAAAGCATAAACGGATACATGGATGCGGATCATGAGCCCGTAGTCCAAGGTGTGGTAGGTGCAATCCGCCTACCTTCCATGATCAGCAATGCCGTATTTAATGTTACAAGAGCAATGCTCCATCTCATCCAAATGAAGGGGTTGTTCAGAGGGTTGGCATATGAGGACGCCAATATATACCAGAACTTCATCGAGATATGCCAGCTCTTTAACATAAATAATATCTCCCAAGAATCTATTGTTGCTCCGTCTCTCGAGATTGCAATCCCTATCGAGTCGGGAAGGAATGAGTAATGGGTCGGGGAATCAGGCATCGGCCCTCTTGGATTCGGTAGGAGCAGGAGTAGGTAAGTTAGTATCGTTCGGCTCTATTTATTTCCCTTCTTATTTATGGGGGAAGTGTTAGCTTAGTTAGAAGAGCTCTCAGAGGGCTTAATTACCTCATGGAATAGATTGGTAGAGGCATTTATGGTGCAATTTTTTCCTTCCTCTAGAATGATGCAATTGAGGGATGACATCACAAACTTTTGCCAAATCCCTGATGAGCCATTGCATGAAGCATGGCTAAGGTTCAAAAAGAAGCTCATATTATGTCCCAATCATGGGTTGCCTAACAATTTTCTTCTCCAATGTTTTTACCGAGCCTTGAACTCAATGAACAAATTTGTTGCAAACAACCTTGCGAGAAAAACATTTATGGGTCAACCATATGGTGTTGCCTCAGCTCTTCTAGAACGGATGACAAAGATGAATCATACTTGGCATACTAGAGAGGAAGATGTTCCCACGGGGGTGAATTTGTCCATTATGACGAATGAAATAAGGCAAAAAGAAGAGGAGAGAGATGAGACAATGGCCAAGATGATGAAAAAAATCAATCATTTATCTAAACACATGATGGGGGATGGAAATACTAATAATGTGCATGTTGTGAGTACTCCTGATCTTAAAGATAATGAAAAGGATGTCTTAACTATTATGGATGGAAAGATTTTCTATCTATCGGCAGGTTCTGGACTCGAGTATTGGCGCCCGAGGGACGAGAACAAGGTTGGAACAAAGATAAAGATCGTGAGGGCCATTGGAGAGATCATGAAAAAGAAGGTGATCGGTATAATCACCGAAGTTCAAATACTTATTTGCCTCAACCTAAGGCCGATGCCCATTCATATAAGCCTACCATGAGCAACCCCGAACACTTGAAAATTGAAGATATGTTGTCTTTAGTCTTGAAAAAGGCTGAGTCAACTGATAGTAGGGTGAAAGAGCTAAAGAGTGAGGTGTCGACTCTTCACCAAATAGTGATCTCACACTCAACTTTGATCAAGCATCTTGAGGAACAAATGAATCACCTATCCTCATAAATAAATCCTCGGATGAAAGGGACACTTCCAAGTGACACTACAGTGAACCCGAAGAACGATGGCCATGTTATGGCAATAACCACTAGGAGTGGACAAATGTGTAGTGGGGTGAAGAAGCCAACTAATGAGGTTGTTATGGAGCCAAATGATAAAATAGAAGAGGAGATTGTTCTTGAGAACGAAGTGGATAAAAGTCTGATGGTTAGGGTGAAGCCTAGTGCACCCAACGTGAGTAGTAATGTTGATAATATTTGTGAAGAGAAGGATGAGGCTGATTCTCCTTCTCAAGATGCTATTGATATTGAGGAGCAGGTTCCTAGTGTACCAAATACACTACCAAAAGGACCCTATCCATACCCGCAAAGATTGAACAATAAGAAGGAAGAGAACCAATTCAAGAAATTTATGGACATGTTTAGCAAGCTGTCCATCAACATCCCTTTGGTCGATGCATTAATGCAAATGCCCGGGGATGCAAAGTTCATGATGGATCTTCTCAAGAAGAAGCGTGTAGTTGATATGGGCACCATGGAAATATCACAAAGCTGTAGTGGTATGATGACAAGTAACATTGCTCAGAAATGGGAAGATCCGGGTGCCTTCACCATTTCATGCACTATCATAGTATTTGTGTTCCGGAAGGTTTTGTGTGATTTAGGGGAAAGTATCAACTTGATGCCTCTAGTTATTTTCAAGAAGTTAGGCTTGGGTACTCCCAAGCGTACACCTATGAGATTGCTCATGGCCGTTCGGTCCATCAAATATTCGGTAGGGATTCTATTTGATGTATTGGTCAAGGTTGATAAGTTCATCCTACCCGCCGATTTTTTAGTCTTGGATTGCGACGTAGATCTTGAGGTGCCCATCATATTAGAGGGACTATTATTGGCAAACGGGAGAGCTTAGGTTGATGTGGAGCTTGGAGAGCTCAAGTTTTAGGTTGGGAGTATGGACGTCACTTTTAATATATGCAAACCCATGAGACCACTGAAAGAGTTTTGAGTTGTGTCTGTGATCAATATGGAGGGAAAGTTGATGGATTCCTATGATGAGGTTGATATACAGGAGGTACCCGAGCCTATGATGTTTCCACCTTGGCAACAAGATAATGCTATGAAGAGGTTGAAGGAGAAATTCCCTTTCTTGGGATGGGGCCACACCAATCAAATTGGCATACTTCTGGATAATGGTTGAAGATTGACGTACTAACGTCGAGCTACGATGTAAAATCAAGAGCTTCTTGAGAGGCAACCCAAGTATTTTTACTTTTATTTTTATTACCTTTTGTTGTTTTTGGTGTGTTTTAGGAATGCATAGAGAGGAAAAATGACTAAGTGGAAAAATAAGTCAAGAAGGCATGTGCAGAAGGCCGTGCGATATGCACCAGCTATTGTGCACATCGTACGGGGTAACGCATCCCAAACTAGAAGCCTGGGAAGAAAAAAGAAATTGGAGGTGCAGTGCGATGGGCTGTGCGAGTCGCACATCCCGTTGTGCACATCACACCTCCATCGCACCCCAAGTCAGAAAGCTAGACTAATTTTGCGTGAGAAATAGTCTGGTGCAAAATGATGTGTGAGCCGTACATTGGCTTGTGTGAATCACACATTGCGGTGCACCCAGGTAAGTTTTTAAATTTTTGTTAACCAATCCATTAACCGACCCTACCTGGAGACTGACCCGCTGACCTTTTTTCTTCTTTTTTCTCTTATAAATTATCACCTCCACTTTTTTTCTCCCATAAATCACACAAAATCCTCCACAAAACTCTCTCAAATCCTCCAAATTCCCTACACTCTTCCAAAATCTTCTCCTCTTTCAACCAAAGTTCATCACTGCTTCCACAACGCCTGGTCGCCGCCATCTCTCTGGTTGGAATTTTGGGTCACCATTGTTGGCACTCCAAAAGCTTAAATTTTTGCATTTTCCTTTCTCTTTTCTGCTTGTGGTAAGTTCCCTGACGTTAAATCAATGTTTTTAATTAGATTAGGAACTAATATTGTGAAGCATGCTAGTTTAATCTTCCATGTTAATTGTGGATGAGATTCAAAAATTTTGAGACCCAAATTTTGGGTATATTATTGATTTTGCTTGTGATAAACTTGGTAGATCTTGTTGTTATGATAATGCATGTGCTTTGCTTTAATATTTAGCCCTGATTTGAGTATTTTTGGGTGAATTCTGAGTAACCCACTTAATTTGATGCATGGTTTGGCCCTATGATAGATTGGGTGACATCATTCTTAAGGGAAAATCGTCATTTTTGCAAGGTTTTGTTGAATAATATTGATTCAGGCTAAAACCATTGTTACCATTGCGCCCATATATTGTTTGAATTGAATATAATTGTTGGGTGAGCATTTTTGGTTGAGGGAGTGATTTAGGTTGATGGTATATGCCTATTGATTTTTAATCGAAGGCTTGATATTCCCGATGATATATGGGGTAACGTCCTTCTTAAGGAAAATCTTTAAGCTAATTGTTTGGTTGAATGTGTTTGATGTTTTCGGGGGAAGTCTGAGTACTCAGATAACTTGGGTTTTGGTCATAATATGCTTAGGCTTGTTGAAATTTTGGTTGTTTGCCCTGTTGCCCATGCGTTCCACAGATATTTCTTTACGAGTCATATAAGTAACATACATAAAAACAGCACCAACCATCGCACCCTAAGACTAAATCAACACAGGTTTTTGGTAGCCTGTGCAAAGCCGCGTGTAATGCACACTCTCATGGTGCAGTCCGCATATGAATCACATAGGCCATCAGTTACCTGATCTGTTTTTCTTGTCTTTTGCATTTTCATTTCTTTTTAATTCTTTAACTTCTTGTAGTATGTTCTTCTTTTATTAATTCAAAAATAGAAAAAGATTTTTGCTTTTATTTTGAGTACTCACAATCTCCTTGTGCAGACTATGTCTTCTGGCAGGGGAAACTCAGGGCGCAGTGCAAGGAGGCCACCAAATCCTCCTACCTATTCTACCTCCAAGGGCAAAAAGAAAGCCCCAGCTACTGCCATAACACCTCCTTGTGTGCAAGTCTCAGAGGAGGACAAGATTCATTTCGGGGTTGTAGGTATGAAGCCCATCTATGATCGAGATAAGAAAAGAACCTTTAACACGGAGCAGAGCTTCAACTTGGCAGTAGTTGGGGATGACTTTCCCAACATCCTCCTACAGTTCACTACCCACCGATGGTACCCATTCCAAAAGGTACCCGAAGATTACTATGAGGAGGTGGTTCATGAATTTTTTGCCTCATATCAGGCCAAACGGGATTCCATGGGGTACAAAGGCAATGTGGAGGACTTACCTTGTTTGGAATCCATCACAGTTTGGGGAAAGAAAATCCACATCACACCCGATGCTATCAATGTTATCTACTAGGGTACGGGTAGAATTGAGCCTGCACTAGCACTTTGAGCCAAGATGTTTGTTGAAAATAAGCCCCTTGACTATGCTTCCACTGTCATTTCTCCTAGTACTCCCTTATGGGACACTATAGGGGGCAATATTCTAAGGTGGACTCTATACTTCGAGGCCCATCTTTGGTATGACTGTGTCTAGTCTATATTTCTGTCCTCTCAGAATGATCAAAATGTCACCTAAGAGGGGTCCATTCTAGTAACTTCTATCAGGGCAAGGGATCATGTGAACTTTGGGGAGATAGCAGGTGTGGTGATGAAAAGGAAAGAC
This sequence comes from Jaltomata sinuosa, assembly GCA_003996215.1. Lineage (NCBI taxonomy): Eukaryota > Viridiplantae > Streptophyta > Magnoliopsida > Solanales > Solanaceae > Jaltomata > Jaltomata sinuosa. The sequence goes on along the minus strand of QJPP01000602.1, from coordinate 1,202,136 downwards.
CATAGGGGTGGTGGCCTATTCCCCTATCCTTCCCTTATCAGCAAGCTTTGTGCGAGGGATGGAATTCCATACTTTGGTTGCGATAATCCTACCCATGCCACGGGTGTGCTTGACCTTGCAAAGAAAACTAACATGGATGACCCTAGGATAAAGAGGTGTAAATTACGACCTCTTAGGGATGTTGAAGCTGGGGATACTGATGTTGAGCCTACTGCTTCCTCCCCTTCTTGATCAGCTTTGGAAGCATTATTCCCGCGGAGTCGAGAAACCTTAAAATAGCTACATCTCAAGGACCCCCATATTCTTCAGCGACCTTGACCAAGGATGGACTCCAAAAAATGGTTGACCTAACCTATTATCATGATAGGCAGTTGACGGACTTAGCTAACAAGCTACTCGTTCTGATTCAGAAGGCTGTCAAGAAGGCCATGAAAGAGATGATGGATAGCGTGAGCAATCTATATCGGAGGCTGGATGTCATTGAGGGTGCTGTGAAGTATATATTGAAGAATTTTGATAAGGCAAAAGGGAAAGCCCCGATTGATGATGCAGACTTGAGTGTCTTGAATGAGGTCATGACTCAGCCCCGTCACACTCCCGGACCTATGGATGAGCTCTTTGCTGTATATGCTGAAGATGATGATGAGCTAGCTGATGATGAGCATCCAGTGATCTATCAGGCGCTCAGAGACTTACAACTCACTTTGCACTCCCAAAAGGGTGGTGCAGGTTCCAGTTCAGAGAAGACAGAGCAGGCAAATGATGAGAAGTAGCATTGCATGGAGTTTTGCACCTTTTCCTTCTATGTTGAGCTTAAGCATTGAGGGTAATGCTTTATTTATATGGGGGAGGTGGATTATTTCTGTTGGTTGCCCATGTTAGGCTTTGAGATATTATTTTTATTGCCCTTGTCGGGCCTCGACATTTTTATTTCCCTGCTAGACATTTTATTTGGCCCTTGTTGGGCACGTGTTAGATGATTGTGATATTTTCCTTGCCGGGCCTTTTATTTAGTTTATTTTTTGTTAGGTCTTTAACTGAGCCCTTTTCAGGGTTGATGCTTTATTTTGATGATTTCACGATATTGCGGGGTTGGTCTTACACGATTCATTATGTCACTACCTGTGCCTTGCAAACGCGCTTAGTGCCTATGCTGAGTCTTGATTCCAAATGACTCATGAAGCACTTTAAAATTTTTGTTGCCTTATTAATAGAAGATTAGTGAATAAATTCCAAGGGTTTTATTCATACCACAGTTCTTTCCTAAGGAGCAAATGGTTTCTTTTATTTTTGTTTTCTTTATTTCTTTTTTTGTTTATTTTTGTGTCGAATCAGGTTGGTATTTCCCTATGATAGATTGAGAATCGACTTTCTTAAGGAAAAATGCCAAGTTTTAGTGTTAATTTGAGTCAGTGCTTTGCTTGTCTCAAAATAAGGCCCACCAAAAAGTTTTCTTGCCAAGAAGTTTTTGAAAATTAAAGGAAAGAGGGAAAATAATTTTGAGTAAAACATTCTTTTGTCATGACTTGCACACTCCCTGTTTGGCTTGATCGAATCATAAACGGGTGTATAAAGAACTTAAAATAGCTTGTCAAAAGTCATTTGTCCCAATTGATTTTGAGTCTCATTGTGAAAATTCTTGTGTTGTGATGACTTGTGTGGTAAGGCTATACATAATTCTTGTGTGCATGTGTTGTCTAGAACTTTTCTCAAATATGATTCAAGGTAATATTCTAGAGGAAAACGAGCTTGGAAGATGACATTAGGAATTTTTTAACTAAGCCACATCACCCAAATTGACTTTCCTGTTACATTGATCCTAGTAAGCTCTTTTGAGCTTGTGACTTTTCTTCGGCACCTTGTTAATACCTTAACCCTTTTTGGAACATAGATTTTTGCACCCATCCTCCCTAATGGATCGAAAGAGAAACATTTGGGAGGGGGGATTGAAATGATAACATAGGCAAAAACCTAAGTTTACTGGTGCATGCACCAATGTAGAGAAGAAAAGGATGTGTTTCAATGCAAGATAACACCATATGCTAAGAATGAAAATTTCTTCAAATTTTCCAACGAAATGAACAAATGGAAATAAAATAAGGAATTGGTGCTACCAAGTAAAGGCGATAAAGGAAGTTGAGTGATCAAGTTGAAGGGGAACTTTGGGATTGTGAATGGGAGAAATAAGGTGAAGTTATTGTTCGAAAATATGAGCAATGTTTTGGATGATCAAAAGGAGTGTTAGTGAGGTATAGTAACTTGAGCCAAATGCAATCCTCACCTTAACCCTAGCAAACATTGTAACTCGCAAGCTCTTAGTGAGTCCGAGCTCGGTAACTTTACATTAATAGCAAATTACATTAATGGCAAGACTATGGATCAATTCGTGTGCACTTGAATTTCTTTGAAAGAGTGAGAGTCTTTTGGTTCTCTTATAATCCCTTTGTCTTGTGAAACACATGATTGTTAGTGGGATTCTCTCTTGTGGTGAGTCGTATCGCACACTTGAAAGGAGTGATGAAGTCTCTATTTCAATTGAGAGGAATGAATGAGACAAGTTATGTGGTGAATCTCGAGGAAAACTTTGCAGGTCCATGCCAATGACTTGAGAAGCTTGAATATCTTGTTTTGAATGAAAAATTCCCTTGATTTGAATGAGAAATGAAGTACTTTTTCTAAACGTTTTGAAATGAGAAATTGCCTTGAGAATGTGGTGGTCCAAATTGAGATGAGCATTGTAGTTGATTTTTTTTTTTGAGTCTTTTTGTTTGTTATTTTCTTAGTTGTAGATTTTAGATTAATCATGTGTGCACCCTGTGTGTTTTAGAGCGTAATTCATTCCTTACTTTCTGATTATCTTGCTTCGGGACAAGTAATAGTTCAAGTTTGGGAGTTTGATAAGTTGGTAATCTACCAACTTATTGAGCCTTTATTCAAGAATTATTGCTATGCTTTGATGAGATTTAGAGGTACTTATTACCTTTATTGATGAAAATGCAGGTACTCTTGGTTAAAAGCAGAAAACAATGGAATTGGACCCAAAGAGCTAAAAAATGAGTTGAAATGTGAAGGTGTTTGAAAGAGAAGAAGAATCTGCCTAGAGGTGCAGCCGTCGTGCAATGTGCACAACAGCATGTGCAGTTTGCACCTCCTTTCACACATTAATCCTAAAGAAACTGGAGTCACTAGTCTGAGAATTGGACCCATGCAACACGCACAATGTGTGGTGCGACTGCACATCGTGTCGCACCACGCCCAAACAACAATTTTGTCATCTTTCAAGTAACTCATTGGGAAGCTTCTAAAACCCAATTTGGGTAGTAAACCTGATATTGTTGAACAAGTTTGGAATAGTTTTCAGCATAGAGTTTTTTCCAAGGAAGATAGAGAGTGTACTTGTATCTCTTCATCTTTCACACTCACAATTCACCATTTTCGTACTCAAATTGAGCTTGGATTTGGATATTGGCCTAATTATGAATGGAATTATGACTTACCAAATTGGTATAACCTCTTATTTGCTAAGCATGAGTAGCTAATTTTTTTGACTAGGGGTGTGTGTATGATAGGTATTTGAATTTGGGTATGGGTCTTGTTTAATTGTGTTTATAATTGATGATTTGTTATGGGTATATTGAATTCCTCAAGTTTTAATGACAAAATTGATGGTTTCAAACATTGGTTGAATTTACTTAATTGTTTTCTTACTTGAAAGAGGAGTTCATAATTCAGAAGGAATTCAATAGTGGGAATTTGAGGTTTCCACCATAGATTGAGGCTAGAAATAGCTTAATCAATGGAAACCCTCATCTAAGAGTCTAAGCTAGAAATGGTATGACTTCCCCAAGCTTGAATTGGTTGGTTTGTATTGAAACCATGGTGCTTGAGTAAACACGATAGGATATATATTTGGAAGATCGAAAGATTTCCAAACATGACTAAAACCAATACTACCCATATCGTTTGTTGTGAATTTGCATAATTAAACAAGTACCCTAACCCCCATTTGAATCCCATCAGAAACATACCCCTAGTCTCCTTCTCATTTGAATACAAATCTCTCGTTTACATTTATTTTTTGTTCAAATTGTGATATTGATAATTTCCCATTCCTTGTTTCCCCCCAATTTTTACTTTTAAGTTATTAAGCATCTACTCTCTTGGTGAAATTAATCGACTGTATTTTGGTGAATCATCACATCCACTCTCTGTGTGATCGACTTTGACACTCATCAGGATATTTATTTATTTTGATCTAACGATCACTACCACCTCCTATTGGAGAGTATTTTTGAGTGTTATCAACTAGTACTCTGGCACCACTGGGCAGGCTAAAAGAAATTACACCAGAAGAAGTTGAGCTGGGTCATAGAAATGATAAAGATAACACTCAAAGGAAAAATGATGATACATACACAAATTCAACAAACAACAAATAACAATGATACAAAGCTTGTTCTTGCAAAAGTAATAACCACTAAAGGCAGTGATCAGGATAACAAGGCAGTGGTAACAGGTGAACATAATGATGATCACAACAATGGAGACATGATGCAATTACCACCTACACATAACACATATAGAGAACTAGTGTTAATCTAGGAACCTCTACAGATCTCTACTACAGTGGATATAATTGGTCAGACAGTGGGAAGGTACCCAACAAGCCTCATGTTGGAACCCTTAGCAGATGCAGAAGCAAGGATAGAATCAGCAATTGTAGCAACCTGCAATAAAACACCTCCAGCTAAAACACTACATGAAATTATCTCACATCAACTAGGTTTTAAAAAAGAAAAATCAGGGTCATCACAAAAGCATGGAGAAACAGAAGACACAGAGGAAACTGCTAACCAAAACAATGCAATCCAAGTGCTGCTGGATGCTGGGCTGTCCCCTCAAACAGGCAATAAGGCAAAAAAATATAGAAACAAGGTGGAGATAAAGCCTACTGGGGTAAATCCTATGAGGAGTATGAAATAAGCCCCTAAATGAAGATGAAAGCTTTGTTTTGGAATGTGAGGTATATAAGATATCAAAATTTATTCCATAGAATTCAGAGGCTGCATAGGTATCACAAATTCTCCATTATTGATTTAATGGAAACTTTTCAAGATGTTAGATAAATTCTTAAATACAAGAGGAGGCTTGGAATGCAATATGAAAATTACAACCAGAATGGAAAGATTTAGGTTTTCATCCAAGAGCATGTTCATGTTGGGTAACTTGGACTCCGAACAACATTTAACTCTACATTTGCAGTTCCAAGAATTTGACAATCATTAATCACTACTGTAGTATATGCCAAATGTGAAGCCCTGGAGAGAATTGACCTGTGGGATGACATTTATAGTCTTAGCCAGGATATGAACTTGCCTTGGTTGGTGAGATTTTAATGTTATTCTAAGTGATGAAGAGACGATTAGTGGTCAACCTGTATATCCTCAGGAATATGAAGAATTTGCCATCTGTATCAATTCCTGTGAGCTTTATGATATCAATTTCAAAGGAAGTCCCTTTACTTGGTGGAATGAAAGAGCTGGCAATGAGTGTATCTTTAAAATATTGGATAGTTGTTGATCAATTAGGACTTTTTGGGCATGAATAGGCTTGTAGAAATGGAATATTTAGCTAGAATGGGGTTTGACTATGCTCCATTTCTTCTTACATATGGAGATCAGTATTCTTCTATTAGAAGACCTTTCAGGTTTCTCAATTTTTAGGTAAAAAATGATGCCTTTCAAGAAGTTGTGAGAGCTAACTGGTTGTCCAATAAAGATTCTGACATCTTTATTAGCATTAAATAAAAGATGAAAAAGACAAAGGCTGCTTTGTCTTGCTGGAGCGAAGAAAAGTTTGGAGACCTGTTCAAGAAGATTATAATTAAAGAAGAAATATTCAGATTAAAGGAAACCTTGTTTGAAGAAGATCCATCCTCAGAGAATAGAATGATACTATAGAGGGCACCGGTTGAGCTAAAGCAATACATTCATTATGAAGAGGAATTCTAGATACATAAAGCAGGATATCAATGGTTCTCAGAAGGGGAAAAGAGCACTAAGTTTTTCCATAACCTAGTGAAAGGTAGAAGAAAGAGACTGGCTATTCCAAGAATTCTCAAGTCAGATGGTCTATGGGCAGAGGGTGATGAACAAGTGGCCTCAGAAATAATATCATTTTTCCAGAACCAGTTCACTGAAAATAGTGAAGATGTTGAGCTTTCTTTGTTGCAACATATCCCAACAATGATTATAGATGAATTTAACTCAGATTTGAATATTGTGCCTACAATGGAGGAAGTGAAAAAAGTAGTGTTTGAATTAAAAGGGGAAAGTGCTTGTGGTACAAACGGATTTACTGATCTGTTCTTTGAAAGCTGCTGGAGCATTGTGGGGGAAGATATGTATAGAGTTTTCATTGCATTCTTTAAAGGTAGCACATTTCCCAAGTCTATCATACACACTAATCTGGTCCTCCTATAAAAAAAAAAGTTATGTAATCCTTTTCTGACATAAGACCAATTAGCCTAAGAAACTTTCTGAACAAAGTGATAGCTAGAGTGTTGCATGACAGACTGGAGTACTTTCTTCCTAGACAAATATCAAAAAACCAGTCAGGGTTTTTAAGGGAAGAAGTATTACTGAAAATGTGTTGTTGGCACAGGAGATTATTGCTGATATCAGACAAAGGGGAAAACTTGCTAATGTGGTGGTAAAGCTTGACATGGACAAGGCTTATGACAGGGTCAACTGGAATTTCCTGATAAAAGTGCTTGAAAATATGGGTTTTGATGCTAGAGTTAGGGATATGATCTGGAGACTGGTTTCTAATAACTGGTATTCCATCCTGATTAATAGTCAAGCACATGGTTTCTTTAACTCAACCAGAGGAGTAAATCAAGGAGATCCTCTATCCTGCTCTATTTATATTATCAGTTGAGGTATTATCTAGAGCCTTAAATTCTTTACTCTTAAATGTAGAATTTAAAGGTTTTGGTATGCCTAAGTGGAGTGACAACATAAACCACCTAGTCTATGCTGATGAAACCATTATATTTGTTTCTGCTGATAAGAAGTCTTTGCAATTAGTGATGAAAGTTCTTGGAGACTATGAAAGTCAATCTGGGCAAAATGGTAAACAAGGAGAAGAGTGCCTTCCTAGTATATCATAAGAAAGCTCATGCCCTCATCAAAGAAATTGAAAGGTGCACTAGTTTCAATAGAGGTAAATTCCCACTGATGTATTTAGGATGTCCCATTGGGCATGCAAAAAAGAGGAAGGTGCACTTTTCAGAGTTGATGAAAAAGGTGCATAATAAGTTTCAAGCCTGAAAAGGAAAACTTTGTTCTTTTTGAAGGAAGGCAATTTTGATCAACAATGTACTGAACAGTATCCCAATTTATATGTTATCTGCCGTTAATCCTCCAAAGTGTGTCATCCATGATTTGCATAGAATATTTTCAAGGTTTTTGTGGAATCTTAAAGAGGTAACAGGAACAAACTTTGGGTAGCTGGTCAAATATTTTCAAACCCAAGAAGGGGGGGGGGATAGAGCTTTAGGTCCTTGTTTGATATGTCAAAAGCACTGTTTGCTAAGTTGTGGTGGAACTTTAGAACCCAAAAATCCTTGTGGATAAATATTATATGGAACAAATACTGTAAGAAAGTAAAACCCCAAATGGTGGATTGGAAAGGGGGAACACTGACTTGGAAATATATTCTTGAGGCCAGAGACATGTTTGATCAAGAGATATGGTGAGAACCTAAAAAGGGACATTCTAGTATATGGTATGATAACTGGACTCAATTGGGAGACCCTCATTACCTTATGCCTATAGCTAGGGGGTCTGATAATCAAAGGGAAGAAGTCAGCCAACTTTTCAACAATGAGAGATGGAATTTACAGCTAATGCATCAAATCTTCCCAGAAGAGCTGTGTAACCACATTAGTAGTAGAATTTACTCTGAAGAGGGGTCAGAGGAATAGGATAAGCCTTGGTGAATGTTGAACAACTCTGGGAAATTCTCTGTAGGACCTGCCTGGGAATGCCTTAGACAAAAATGTGACTCTCAATCTATTTTTAAGGATATTTGGGGAAAGGGTATTCCTTTTAAGGTATCCTTTTTCCTGTGGAGGCTATGGAAAAAGAGGTTGCCTATTGGAGAAATCCTTATAAGAAACAGAATGAGTGATGATGTAATTTGTTATTGCTATGATGGTGGAGCCCAGGAAACTATAGAACATCTGTTCATGACATCCCCTATTTCTAATTCTTTATGGAACTTTTTTGCAGCTGGCATAATGATTACTGGACCATTCCTTCAGGTCAAGGATTGTACATTTAAATGGTGGAAAGATTATGTTACTCCAAAGCTAAAACTGATGTTTAAAGTTGTTCCAATGTTTATTCTTTGGCAACTTTGGAGAAGAAGAAATACTGTGAGACATCGAGGGAAAATGTCTGCCCTGAGCATGAGGATGGAAATTTGCAGGTATCTGGTCCTAATGGCTAAATTCATATAACTCTGGATGTCTAATTTGCCTAATTCTTGGACAGAATTAGTGAAATTTTTGGAGGAATACACACCAAGGATGGACTGCAAGATTATATACGGGAAAACACCTGATGTGGGTTCTTTTAAGTGCAATACATATGGGGATGTGAAAGAAAATCCTGGACCAAGTTCAGAAGCCTTTTGTGTAAGAGATAGTTCTAGAAATCTTATTTATCCAGAGGTGAGAAGGTTGGGGGATAATTCTACCATAGTTGCTGAGTTTCAGGCTTTCAGAATAGGACTAGAGTATTATATTAAGCAGCACTACTTCCCACTGACAATGGAAACTGACTCCTTAACAATAAAGAATATTTTAGATAGGATTTGGGAAGTCCTATGGAGCATAGCAACAGAAATCACAAAGATAATGGCTCTCTTGGGGAATGTAAATGCAATGGTGGTGCACACATACGGAGAAGGGAATAAGTTGGCATATTTTTTTTGCTAACCAAATTTTCTTTTTGCAGGTACACACACTCTAAACTACTCTATAATACAAGATATACCTAGAGAAGCCAAAGTCATCCTAAGAATGGATAGAGAACAAACGCCAAATCTTAGAATAAAGAAGCTCCAAGATGGAGCTTTCAACAACAGGGGGAGGCAAACATAAACGGAATGCACAAGCCAATCATTAAAAGGAGCTCAGCAAAGCACACAGGAAATCATAAGGAACAAAACTTTCCACATAACATCAAGGCCATAAAAAGGGAAGCATAACAGTAAAGAGTCAAAGAGTTCACAGAAATATAGAGATCAGATTACTTACAATAATTGGAGAAATTTTCAATTTCACTGATAGGAGCTTAATATGCCAACACAGAGACACAATAGTGATGCTAGCAAGGACTGAGAATTAATTTCCACGATTGTACAGCGGGTGCAAGATTAGAAGGAGAGGTATCTACTTACGAGTGATGGTTGAGGATAGATCTAGAATTTCATCTTGCTTAGGCAGTGGTATTAGCTCCTTGTTGAGCTCAATCCGTCAGAAAAGTGAAGAAATAGTGAAATTTTCAACCTCAGTCGACTAATCTCAGGAAAATGATGGAGATATAGGGGGTTTACTCATCTGTGGGAGCTTTGATTTGTGGAATCTTGAGTTGAAGAAGTCTTCACCTGATTGATTTATGGCATTTGTGAGACTTATAAATGCCCTTAATAAAAACAATCAGAAATCAACCATTCTTAAGGATCACACAGTCCTTTCAGTACGTCAATCAACGAATCTCTAACAACTTCTAGTGTTCCTCCTTGAGCTGCGGCGGATGAAGATGACCCTTGGAATGCCTTTTTCTCCAGAAGTTTCCTTTTTGTTTTTTATTTCCTTTTCTTAGCTAAGAGTAGCTTAGTTTTGTTTTTGTTTTCTCTTGCCCATTGCCGGGTCTTGGGACTGGTGACTCAGACCTGGTGATAGGCTTTTTTTCCTTTGTACATATTTGTTTTTGTCTAATAAAATGGTCTCTCAGACCTATTTTGAATTAAAAAAAAGAAAATCAAGCAGGTAGCTTAATGAAAATATTGTAATATAATATTATTATTTATATATAGGAATTGCAACAAGTTAAATTGAGAGAGAAAGAGACATACTGACCTGCACACATGTCACCAATTGAAAGTAGTAAAAGTGCACTGGACAATTGAAGGAGACAACAATGTATGCAACGCGTCTCCCAATTTAATTGAGTTTTATTTTCTCAGTCCATTTTGGGCTCGATTTTTTGATTTAGGACTTTTTCTACGTTTATAAATAGTCCATAAGAATAACTTTTACATAACTTTTAAACTTTGAATGAAGGAAGAGCTAGGAGCTACCATGGGGACTGGAGAATTTTAGTTTATACTTTTCTTCTACTTTATTATTTATTTGTTACTCATTATTTTTTATCTGTTAGCATACATTTGAGAGCTAAGACAAACATCAATCATTTTTCTCGGTACTCTTGAATTATTTGGATATTATTCTTGAGTTTTTTATGGTTAATACAATAAGTCTTTATTATAAATTCTTCTATGAATAACTAGGGTTGTGGGAGCAATGATGGATTACAAATGTAGGTTAAACAAGTAGTGATTCTTAAATGGTGAATTTGCATGTATTGTTAATCTCTTCATTTTGATTACTTTTTAGCGGTGTACAACATTAGAACTCGCCATAAATCTTTACTTGCTGGACCAAATAGGTAAAGGTTATGAAAAGAGATTAACAATGGATATTTGAGACTACCAACCCTCATCTAATAATTTGAGCTCTAACGAGGACGATCAATCTGAAACCATTAATGAAGCTTAATACTTAAACACTTGTGAGACCAAAAGTAGTTCAAGTGATATTCATCTAAACAAATTGAAATAACTTTAGTTTAACTCTTACCGTTAGTTTTACATACATATCACAGGATAAATCACTAATTACATATACCTGCTAAGTTATGAAATAATGGAAAACACAATCCTAGTTTCTTCTCTATATTTGAACACAAACAATAATTATTTGCACAAATTTGGTTATTGAAAATACAAACAACTGTTACTTTTACTTTTTATGTCAAACCCTTCTCAAAATAAAGACTACAAGTCGAATATTCATTATTGACGTGTTTCTCACCATATTGTCACACCCCAAGGCTAACCCTTGGATGTAACATGGGATCTGAGACCAAAAGTGATCCCAAGCTAACCCTTGGCCTTAGAATGACTTAAACATAACATAGACATTCATAGCAAAAGCATAAATTAAAGTAATAAGCAAACCAACTCATCATAGAGATAAAGGTCTAAGAGTATCACAATCTGAAACACAAATAGTGACTGTGTAACTATGTCTGAAAAGCCTCTCAAACTGATAGAATGAGTTGCTGGGACAACACCCTATCTAACTCTAAGTACTGAATGAAAGACATCAAAGCTAACTAAGAATCATAACTAGCCCTTGAATGATGAGGACTTACAACCTCTGATTGGAAATCCTGTTGGGTCTAGCCACGAGTTTGGGAGCGAATGCCTGGATCTACATCATGATAATATGCAGTACCAAAGAGGTATGCAATCCGTACTATAGAATATAATGAATATGTGAGATATGCATAATCCGTGATAAAACAAGCTTAAAGCTAAAATCATGTAATAATAGTAAAATAATTAATGTAATGACTCAATGCAATATCATAAGCTGAAAACATATTTATAATCGTAAGTCATAAGTAGTAAGTCTGAAACTTAAAAGCAATGAGTCAAATACATTTAAAATCTTAAAACCATTTCTGTGGGAGATTCTCGTAACTGACATCGACCATGTGAGCTACATGGAATCCAACTTTTATACCCTAGTTGGTAGAGATGTTTGTACCTTGCCGGGGTGCAAACCATGTTTAAAGTGGAATCACTATCGTGTGCCCATTGGGCTAAATAACCTATGTTGGTAATGTAGTTCTGGGACTTTAAGGCACGCTGAACCCTAGTCCAACTTAATGCTAAATATTACTTCCAAAACATAAATAAGCTCATACATATATTATGACATATCTAGATGCCAAAACTATTCGTAAAGCATGTACATATCTGGATGTCATGCACTTGTAAATTCATAAGTCTTAAAAATATAGCATAGCCCTAGTTCAAAACATACTTATTGCTGAAATTCATAACATTAAGAACTAGGCATGCTAATTTCATAAATACTTGAGGTCATGTTGTTTAAACATGCCAATTTACTTAAAACATGTAATAGGGTGAAATCATGCTAAATCATTCTCAATTCATGTGTTTTTAGGAATACGAGGAGAATCTCATATACAAACATGCATAGAGGATTAGAGAGTGTATTCCAATACAAATAAATCAGTTTCATAGAAAAACTCATAATTGGGTAAGAACCCTAATCTCTCAATTTCATAAATCAATGTAAAATCATAGGTTTTGGGCGTAAGGATAGAAGAAAACCCTTACTGAATACCCACATACCTGAACCCAAAGTCTTCTTAGAAAGAATCGAAAGATGGAGACTTATAGAAGGAACCCTAAGCCTTGGACCTTTAGAGAAGAATCCATTTTCTTTCTTTTGAAACTTGATTTGAGAGAATGAATGAAAATTTAACTAAGTAGGAATAAAACCCCTTTAATTTAGCCTAAAATGACTAAATTTTGGAGTTAAGGAAGTAGGGAATTACAAAATTACCCCTGAGAAGTAAGCTTGAAAAATTGCTAGAGGTACTCGACTCAGGTTTGCATGGGCCTCAACCATAGCTCGTAGACTGAACTACGGCTTCTGGTTGGTGGTCGTGTTTCCTTGATATTTTGCATGCTTGCAGGTTTGATTTCCACAGATGGTGTTCACATCTTGTGAAGTCTTTCACGGCTCATAGAACCCTTCTATGGTTACTAGAGAAATTGCTGACCCTCAGGTTTGTTTCCACGAGGGTCAATCATGGACCGTGTTCTGATCCATAAAACATGAAACCTTATCGTGGTTTCAGACCTAGAGGAGGGGTCTGCAGGACTATTTCCACGAAACTTGTCCTTGGCTCATGGTTCCATCCACGGCCTATGGACTTTGTTCATGGATCCTGGAAGTTGCATAAATTTCAGATATTCTAAGTTTAAGTGCTGGTTTGAATTATGGGGTGTTATAATATCTCCCCCTTAGGATTATTCATCCTCGAATAAAGACTGAAATGAGCTGAGTTTAGAGGAAAAAAGCTGCATTCCCTACTAACTGAACAAAAAAAAACTGAAGTACTGGCACAATGACTGACTTTTAATTGAAACATGATGGAATTGAACTTGTAAAACATGAATGCATGCTAGGAACATGAGAATAGCTGATGGAATAGAACTGAAGGGACATACTAAGGAGTAAATGTTCCTCAAGATGAAACTAGATCAGAAGGAAAAAGATGAGGGTACTTGGCCATTATAGCTGCATCTGCTTCCCAAGTAGCTCCCTCAACTAACTGGTTCCTCCAAAGGACTTTCACTGAAGCGACCTCCTTGTTCCTTAACCTTCGAACCTGACAATCAAGAATCTCAACTGGAACCTCTTCATAGGTGAGGCTATCCTTCACACCCACATTCTTTAATGGCACAACTGATGCCGGATGAACAACACACTTATTCAATAATGAAACATGGAGGACTGTATGAACTGCTGCTAACTCGGCTGGCAACTCTAACTCATATGCCATGTTACCAACTCTCCTCAGAATCTTGTAGGGACCCACATATCAAGGACTAAGCTTTCCTTTCTTACCAAATCTCATCACACCCTTAATGGGTGACACTTTTAGAATCACCCAATCATTCACCTCAAATTCTATGTCTCTTCTCCTCACATCTGTATAGGATTTCTGTCGACTCTGAGTAGTTTTCAACCTCTCCCTACTGAGATGAACTTTTTCCATAGTCTCATAGACTGAATCTGACCCTATCAATGCTGCTTCACCTACCTCAAACTAACCTATAGATGATCTACACCTTTGACCATAGAGTGCCTTAGCCATCTAAATGCTAGAGTGAAAGTTGTTATTATAGGCAAACTCTATAATAGGTAATTAATCATCCCAATTACCTTTGAAATCGATCACACAAGCCCTCAACATATCCTCTAAGGTTTGGATGATACACTCTACCTAACCATCTATCTGCAAATGAAAAGCTGTACTAAGGTTAACCTGAGTACCAAGACCTTTTTAAAATAACCTCTTAAACTGGGATGTAAACTGAGTGCCCCTATTTGAGATAATGGAAAAAGGAACCCCATATAATATGACTATCTCATGGATATAGAGTTTGGCATAATCCTATGCTGAATCAATAGTCTTGACAACCAAAAAGTGGGTTGACTTAGTCACCCTGTCCACTATCAACCAAATAGAGTCATGCTATTGGCAAGTACGCGGTAAGGCTGTAATAAAGTCCATATTGATCACTTCCCACTTCCAAGTAGGAATGTCAATATCCTGAGTCATACCACCCGGTCTCTAATGTTCAACCTTTACTTGCTGATAGTTGGGACACTTAGCCATAGAATCTGCAATGTCCCTCTTCATGCTTTTCCACCAATAGACTTCCCATAGGTCAAAGTACATCTTGGTGGAACCAGGGTTAATAGAATACCTAGAACTGTAAGCCTCTATAAAAATCCTCTATCTAACCTCATCCACATCTGGCACGCATAATTAACCCTAATAGTGAAGCACACCATCTCCCCCTTGGAGAAAATCTTTACTCTCTGCTGATGGACTTCACCCTTCAGCTGATGCAAAATAGGATCACTGTCTTGCTTCTCATTCACCTCAACCACTAAAGAAGATTCTGACCCATTTTGAACTATCACACCACCATCCGCTGAATCTCTAAGACGAACCCCTAACTGAGCAAGCCTATGAACATCCTTAGATAATTCCTTCTTTTCTTTTTCAACGTGTGACACACTACTCATTGATAACCTACTAAGTTCATCAGCCACTACATTAGCCTTACCCGAATGGTAACAGACACTCATATCATAGTTCTTAAGAAGCTTAAGCCACCTTCTCTGATGAAGATTCAATTTCTTCTCAGTAAACACATATTGGAGACTCTTATTGTCAGTAAACACATCCACATGGACACCATACAATTAGTTCCTCCAAATCTTTAAGGAAAAAAACCACTGCTGCTAACTCGAGATCATGAGTCGGGTAGTTATTCTCATGAATCTTAAGCTTTCTGAAAGCATAAGCAATCAACTTACCCGCTGCATCAGAATATAACCCAAGCCAAACTCTAGATACATCATAATACACAACAAAGCCATCTAAACCCTCTAGTAGAGCCAAAACTGGAGTTGTGGTCAACCCCATCTTCAATTCCTGGAGGTTCCTTTCACACTCATCAAACCACTAAAACTTAACCTTTTCCTGAGTTAACCTGGTTAATGGGACATCTATAGATGAAAAATCTTCTATAAATCTTCTTTAGTACCCATCCAAACCCAAAAAGCTACTGATGTTTGTCAGGGAAGTGAGTCTAGGCCAGTTCTTTACTGCCTCTATCTTCTGCGAATCTACTTGAATGCCTTCCTTAGATACTACATGAACTAGAAAAGTAACTAACTGCAACTAGAATTTACACTTACTAAACTTAGCAAATAATTAATGATCCTTGAGAGTTTGCAGCATAACCCTCAAATGGTTTGCATGCTCCTTCTCACTCCGAGATTAGATAAGAATTTCATCAATAAAGACAATAATGAACATATCCAAGTACTGCTCAAATACCCTATTCATCAAGTCCATAAAGGCTGCAAGAGCATTTCAAGTACTGCTTGAGTACCCTGTTCATCAAGTCCATAAAGGTTGTAGGAGCATTCATTAGCCAAAAAGAGATAACCACAAATTCATAGTAACCATACCAAGTTCTGAAGTCTATCTTCAGAATGTCACACTCTCCAACTCTGAGTTGATGATAACCATATATGAGGTCAAATTTGGAGAAATGGTTGGCACCCTGAAGCTGGTAGAAAAAGTCATCAATCCTAGGGATGGGATACTTATTCTTGATTGTGACCTTGTTAAATTGATGGTAGTCGATGCATATTCTAAGGGAACCATCTTTCTTACACATAAAGATAATTGGAGCACCCCATGTAGAGATGCTGGGCCTGATAAAACCCTTGTCTAAAAGGTCTTTGAACTACTCTTTCAATTTCTTAAGTTCTGATGGAGCCATTCTGTAAGAAGGAATAGATATAGGCTGCATATCTTGGAGAAGGTCTATCATAAAGTCAATCTCCTGCCCAAGAGAGACTCCAAGTAGATCCTCTGGAAACATTTCAGGAAATTCACTTACTATAGGAACTGACTAGAGAGGTGGGGTTTAGAACTGAGAATCCACAACCTAAACAATATGATACATATACCCCTTAGAGATTATTTTCCTAGCCTTGAGATAAGATATGAAATTATCCTTCAATGATGGAGGACTACCCTGCCACTCTAAGACAGGCTCATTAGGAAACTTAAAGCTTACTACTCTAGTTCTGCATTCGATTGAGGCATAACAAACATGTAGCCAATCTATGCAAAGAATGATATCAAAATCTGTTATGTCTAATTCCAATAAGTCTACTGAGGTGAATCTATGGAGGACTAAGATAGGGATTCTTGTATACCTACTGATCTAGGACTGATTCACCCACTGGACTAGAGACATAGAAGGGTTCTAGGAGTTGTTAAGGACTGACTCCAAACTTGCAAGCAACATATGGGTCACAAAAGACAATGAAGCTCTGAGGGCTAATGATGCATAAACATCAAAGGAAAATACTCGTAACATACCAATGACTACATCAGGTGAGTCCTTCTGGTCTTGGTGAGATGACAAAGCATAGAGGCAATTCTGACACTGACCGCCACCTGTACTAAAGGTGGTACCCTACTGAGTTGTGTGGCCTACTGGAGCTGTTGAAGTAGTACCCTGAGTCTTTCCACTTCCATTGGTCTGTTTGGCTGAGGGGTAATCCATAATCATATGGCCTATCTTTTCGCATCCAGCACATCCACCCGAGCCATAGAAAAATTCTCCAGGGTGATTCTTACCATACTTGTTGCAAATAGGGTAAGAAGTCCCTTTTACAACATTCCCCTGAGAATGAGAGCCCGGTACCCTACCTGCCTGATCATGCCTAGGTTTGGATGCCTGGGTAGGAGCACTAGCTAATTATGGTACTGGTTCTGATGACCTCTTTTGAAATAAAGACCGATGTCCACCTACGGACCTCTGATGATTGAAACCCAAATCCTCTATCCTAGCCCTCTTGATCTCCTTTGCCCTTTACTTTATTTTACCTTTCTCAATATGCTGAGCATGGGTAATGACCCTGGAGATGTCCATATCCCCCAATAAAATAGCCATCCTATATTCTTTCTTCACCAAGTTGGATATATCAGAAACAAACTTACTCTTCCGGGACCTCGGCTTGGCCACCATAGCTGAAGCATACCTAGAAAGCTGAACGAATTTCAAACATACTCCTGGACTAACATCGACCCTTGCCTCAAATTCATGAAATTTTTAGCCTTAGCCTTTCTCAACTCCCTTGGAAAGAACCTATCCAGAAAATCCTCAATAAAGAATTCCCAAGTCATAGGAGCTGCATTCGTGCCCCTACCTTCCTTCCACTGAGTGTACCAAATATGAGCCATATCATTGAGATTATAGAAGGCTAGCTCAAAATTGTCAGTACCAGTCACCTGCATCAACTCCAGAATCTTCTTCACCTCATCAATAAAATTCTACAGGTCCTCACTAACCTTAGACCCTAAAAACTCTGCCCGATTTATATGGATGAAGTCTCTAACTCCGGCAGCCGTTGTCCCACCATTTGGGTTAGCAGGAATATGTGCCTACTGATTAGCCTGGTTGGTCATCACCTGAGCTAACATCTGAATGGCATTTTTGAACTCAGCATTTGTGACCTCGTGGTCCAGAACTGGAGGATTAGCATTATGAGCATTGGCTCTGTGAGGAGGCATGATCTGAAATGCATAAAGAATGGATTAGAGAGGTGAAATAGACTTAGACTCTATCACACGATATTGAACATGAAAGAGGTGAAGTTTTTCTTAAAATGTCTCATAGCCTCTCCCTCATAAGTGTGGCGCTCTTTAAACCCATGAAAAAGACTCTACATAACGCGTTTTTTAGACATCCCAGGACTCTTGAACCTAATGCTCTGATACTAAGCTTATCACGCCCCGTGGCTACCCCCTAAACGTAACACAGGACCTAAGACCACAAGTGATTCCAAGCTAACCCTTGGCCTTAGCATGACTTAAACATAATCTATACATTCATAGAGAAAGCATAAATTGAAGTAATAAGTAAACCAACTCATCATAGAGATAAAGGTCTAAGAGTATCACAATTTGAAACACCAAATACTGACTGTCTAACTATGATTGAAAAGCCTTTAAAACTAATGGAATGAGTTGCTGGGACAAGACCCCCTAAACGTAACACAGGACCTAAGACCACAAGTGATTCCAAGCTAACCCTTGGCCTTAGCATGACTTAAACATAATCTATACATTCATAGAGAAAGCATAAATTGAAGTAATAAGTAAACCAACTCATCATAGAGATAAAGGTCTAAGAGTATCACAATTTGAAACACCAAATACTGACTGTCTAACTATGATTGAAAAGCCTTTAAAACTAATGGAATGAGTTGCTGGGACAAGACCCCAAATAACTCTAAGTACCTAATAAAAGACATCAAAGCTAACTAAGCATCATAACTAGCCCTAAAAAAATGAGGACTCACCAACTTTGACTGGAAATCCTGCTGGGCCTAGCCACAAGACCGAGAGCAAATGCCTGAATCTACACCATGATAAGATGCATCAGAAAGAGTTATGCAATCACTACTATGGTGTCACACCCTGAGGCTACCCCCTAGACGCAACACGATGCTTAGTATCACAAGTGACCCCAAGCTAACCCATGGTCTGGCATAACTAAGCATTAGAATAAAATATTAACTGCATGGAAGATAACATGTTTAAAATAAATAAGCAAGAATAATAATTTAAAAATCATTTGAATATATAAGAATATCCAATAAAGGTCTAAATCAATACTGACTGCAGAAGCTGAAACTAATACTATGTCTGAAAGCCTCTAACTGAAGTGAGTTGCTGGGACAAACCCCCAGCTAAATCCAAAGGTCTGTAAACTAAAAATAAAGACTGAATAAGTAAGCATGACTATGTCCTCAGACTATAAGGACTCACCAATAAGCTGCTGAGTAAGGAATGGAGGATTGCACTAAATGCAGTCTGGATACTGGGTGCCAGAGCCTACATCATGACAAAATGTAGCACAAAAGTATGCATCAGTACTTGAAATGTACTGAGCATGCAAGATATATGCAAAGCTGTATGTATAAGTACTTAACATGAATAATATTATGAGTAGGAAACTGAAAGATAAGCTGATGCAATGACCAAGTATTTAACATTAGATGTAACATGATGAACTGAACTGAATAAACTGAATACTGAAATACAAGGTCAATGCAAATATTGAATCTGGACTGTGGGAGCTACTATTAAGCAACATACCCCAAGCTGAGCTAACTGTGGGGCTAACCTGTAACCTTGGCTGGGAGGGTGTTCCTACCTTGCCAAGGGTACAAACATAATTTGGCATGGATCCATTAATTTGATGTCCAACAAAGGACTAGGGTGCCAAGCCTAAACTGATGGGTGACCCCCTTTAGAACCTATGATGGCACCTTAGTTCTGGGACTTAGGGACTGCTACTAAAGGTCTCAGCCTAAACTGACGGGTGAGCCTTCATCCTTTTGTCTGCTCGGTGCTAGGACTACTCCTAAATGAATATACAAGAAACAAATGCACTGATATATTGGATATCTCAAAGACTAATTTATTCTGAGAATGCATAATACTAATACTGAAAGCTGAGAGCATTTTAATCTTGAGATATAACTGCCTGAATTATCTGACTAGCATGCATGAATTTAAAATTCTTGAAATTAACAACATACTAGGGTTGTAGAATTTTGAGTACATACCTATCTTAGATTCCTAAAAAATCATATAATGATTTCCATACATAACAATGAAAAACGGAGATATAATGAATTCATAGAACCCTAGGTCTGAAGAAATAACTAAAACTGAAGAAACTGGGCTGTATCTAGGGACTCAATGGGTGAAAGGAACACAATGATGAAATCCCACATACCTAAAAGAAGATTCTAAGGTGGAGTTCCTGGATTGAAGCTTGAACCTTGAAGAAACCCTTTATTTGTTTTGAGAAGAAAAACACTCCTTTTTGTCCTATTCTTGCTAAGTGTTGCTGTTGGATCGAGGTAGATTTTGAAGATTGACAAAGCTGTGGAACACATGCAGGGAACATGTATCTGTGACTTGTTCCTCTCAAGCAGAATCTAACTAGGATCAATAAAAGATAGATGACACAGAGATATGAGAAAAGGCATGTGGAGAAAACGTGTTTATAAGGAGAGTCTAGCTTGCACAAAGTTTCCTTTCATAAGGAGGAATCCCATAAGAAAAGAAATCAAGGAGATTGACTTGACAAAGTCCTACAAGGATAAGCATTCCCAAATATGAAAGGAAATTAGCCTAAATAAGGAGAGGACTCTCATTATAAATACAATAGAGGTTTCACAAAAAATCTCACGCACTTATAGAAAGAGCTACAAGCAGACACAATCAAATTAAGTGAGTTCATATTTGAGAAGAGTTCTGAGTGAAGATCCAAGTGCAGCCAATACAAGAAACCAGATTGAAGAACCTGTTCCTTAAGTATATGCTTTATAGTTCTCGAGTCAAGTTAATTGTATTGTTTTTCATTGAGTTGTAATCGTTCATTCTTAGTGCCAGTGAGTTATAAACTGGTATATGAGTGATTCTTCAAGTTGGGATAACTCGAGGACTTGGGCACACAAATCTGGGGAGGTTTGTGTGGTGCTTTAGGAATTAGAGTTTATAATTCCTTAGGTTACAGAGTTTGTAATCTTATGTTGAGGCTCATTATTTTGGTGGAGTTGGATTAAATCCTACAGAGGTGTAGGTCATGGTTTTTACCCTTTGTGAGCTGGGGTTTTTTTACGTATAACATCACGTGTTCTCTTTACTGCTTTATATTTAAGCATTCGACAAATGAACAAATCGCTTAACCTATTTCTTAGGAAAATTAGGGTGGTCAACATTCTAAAAATTTGTATCAGAGCGGGTTATCTTAACAAGAGTCTAATAACTCAAGATAAGATCACTATGAATTCTGCACCTCCTCTTGGACACAGTGAAGGACAACACATCAATAAACCACCTCTCTTCAATGGTCAATACTACCAATGGTGGAAGGCTAGGATAGAAGACTTTTTTTAGGCAGAGGACTATGAGCTATGGACCAGACGTACTGATGGCCCTAAATTCCCGATGATCAAGGATAATGAAAATAAGGACATTCCCAAACTAAAAGATCAATATAATGAGGACGATTACAAGATACTGGGGAAAAATGCCAAAGCCAAGTGTATTCTTGTATGTGGACTTGGACCAGATGAGTTTAATCGAATCTCCAGTTGCACCACTGCTAAACAAATTTGGGATACGCTTGTCAATGCTCATGAAGGCACTACTCAAGTGAGGAAATTCAGAATTGCTAAACTCTCCACTGAGTATGAAACCTTCAAAATGAAGAACGGTGAAATTCTCCAGGAGATGATTACTAGATTCACCATTGTGGTAAATGAATTGGTGTTCTTAGGTAAAATATACACCACAGAGGAACAGTTTGACAAGGTACTAAGGACCTTGCCTAAACCATGGGAAATCAAGGTCACTGCAATTAGAGAAGCAAAAGATCTGACAAACATGTTATTAGATGAACTGGTAGGCAATCTAAAGACCTATGAAGGGAATATTGAGAGCACTAAAAGAGGTGAAGGAAGAAGGGACAAAACTCTTGCTCTTAAGGCAACTGAAAGTGATGAATCTGAGTTGGATGATGATGACATTGCCCTGATAAGCAGGAACTTCAGAAAGTTCTTCAAAAAGTCAGGAAATTTTGAAAAGAGGAAATCATCACCAAGCAAAGAAAGGAATGTAGAAAAGGGACAAAATGGTGGCTGCTTCAAATGTGGAAAAACTGACCATCAAGTCAAAGATTGTCCTATGTGGGAAATTGAATGGAAGAAGGAGAGAGCTGAAAGAGAAAGAAAAGAGAAAGCCAGCAGAAAGAAGAAGAAAGATCCTGGGAAAGCTATGTATGCTACTTGGGGACCAGGTTCAGACCACTCAGGAGACGAGGATGCAGAAGATGTCACCCTTATGGACATGGAGGACACTGAATTAGACTCTAAATCAGATACTGAAGAACCTGAGGTAAATCTCCTTGATCTCAAGGACAAGCTAAAACTCTTCTCTAAGAAAAAACTGTCCTCTCTAATGATGACTTTTATTGATAATTTTCAAGAATTGAGTGAGAACAGGGATCAGCTGCTGGCATCCTTGACCAATTTAAAATTTGAGTATATTGACCTTGAAAAGATCAAATCTGATCTAAAAGAAAAAAATCAATCTCTCAAGGAACAGGTCCAGTAACTTAAAACTGACACTCTCTCTCTCAAGTCTAAAATTTTGAAATAAACGGTTATTAAACAGGGGAAGGGACACAAGAGTGATGACCAAATCAAGTGTGAACAAGATCTTAAAAGGTTCAAAGATAATTTATATGTAGAAAGAGAAAATTCCTGAAGAATAAATCTTGAATTAGCCAGAACCAAATATGAGCTCGAAAGAGCAAATAAATGGAATCAATCTTCAATGATTGTCACTCAGCTGGGTAATAATACTTACAACACTAAAACTGGAATATGCTTTGATAAAGATTTTTCTGAAGGAACCTCTAATCTCTGTACACACTGTGGTAAGGTTGGTCACCTAAGGGAAGATTGTCAAATTGCTCAAGCTCAGCAAGATAAAAATATCCAAGCTGCTTGCAAAGGCAAGAATAGTCATGCTAACAGTAAAGTTCCTCCCTCAAGGAACAAGTCTGCACACATGAAATAGCTTGCCAAAATGGACCAATAAAGATCTAATTCATCCTTTTAATCAAATGAAAGAACCCAAGCTAGTCTGGGTTCCTAAAACTAACCTTTAATATCTTTTGCAGGAAAGGGTTAGAGGAAGCAAACAACATTGGTACATGGACAGTGCTTGCTTAAGACACATGACAGGAGATAGAGAAAAATTCCTCTCACTGACAGAAGGGAAAGGAGGGAATGTGGCCTTTGGAGGATGAAAGAAAGGTAATATCAAAGGAGTTGGCAGAATAGGTAAGTCTGAAGAGCACTCAATTGGACTCAAATAGGCTCCTAGAGCATGGTATGAGAAGTTATCAAAGTTTTTTCTTGATCATGACTACTCAAGAGGTAAGATTGATAACACCTTATTTCTCCAGAACAAAGGAAGAGATTTGTTGGTTGTGCATGTATATGTTGATGACATCATATTTGGAGGCACCAACAAGGCCCTCACAAAGGAATTTTCTACTCTAATGAACAAAGAATTTGAAATGAGCATGATGGGAGAGCTCAATTTCTTCCTAGGCCTCCAAATCAAACAAACTCCTTCAGGAACAATGATCCACCAAAAAAAGTACGCCAAGGAGCTGCTCAAAAGGTTCAAGATGGAAGATGCAAAGGAAATAGACACACCAATAGCCACAACAACAAAGTTAGATCTGGAAGGAACAGGTCCAACAGTGGAGTAGAAGCTGTAGAGAGGAATGATTGGATCTCTCCTATATCTCACAGCCAACAGACCTAACATTGTCTTCAGTGTAGGTCTTTGTGCTAGATTCCAGGCCAATCCCAAGGAACCCCATTTGAAAGCTGTCAAAAGGATTCTCAGATACTTGAAGGGCACTACTGACTTGGGACTGTGGTATCCTAAAGGTAGCAACTTTGAACTTGTAGGATATGCTGATGCAGACTATGCAGGTTATTTAGTGGACAGAAAGAGCACTACTAGAATGGAACACTTTTTGGGATCATGTCTGATCTCATGGGCAACTAAGAAGAAAAACTCTGTGGCCTTGTCTACTGCTAAAGCTGAATATGTGGCTGCTGCCTAATACTGTGCATAATTACTCTGGATCAAGCAGCAACTCAAGGACTTTAGGTTGAACATTGACTATGTTCCTATCTTTTGTGATAGTATAAGTGCAATTAATATTGCAAAAAATCCTGTTCAGCATAAAAGGACCAAGCACATTGACATAAGACACCACTTCATGAGGGATAATGTGGAAAAGAGATTGATCTCCATGAACTTCTGTGCCACAAAAAAGCAAATTGCTGACATATTCATAAAGGCTCTGGCAAGGGATCACTTTGAAAGGAACAGGTTGGAACTGGGGATGATTAAGATCACATGAGTACGCCCCAGTGATTGGATAATGAACACTGTACATATTGCATTTCATTTTTAAAATTTTTATGCTCAGTCTTGTACATTTAGTTGTATGTCCCTTTTCCACTTTTAAGGGTTCAAGTTGCTCAAGCACTATAACTTGGTATTTGTCTGTGCAACAGGAAATCAGGATATCAAATAGGGATATGAACTCAATGCAAAAATTAAAAAACCAAGGTATGTGCACTATGCTTAAAGAAAATTGATTGCTCAAAATGTTCATATGTACCTGTCCCTTCCACCTGGACCAAATGAAAATTCATTAAACCTAAAGCCTATAACCGCCATTCTCCAAAAAGGAAAAGAGATCCAATCAAATCAGGTCACTTTTGACATGATTGGACAGTTGTCAATCAAACATCTCTTCCCTAGAATAGGACTCTTCCACTTAAAGGACTCTAATCAATGTCAAACGGCTAATTGCCCTATTTAAAATCCTTTTTGAACTCATTCTCCTCATTCACTCCAAATCTCTTCTTCTTTAATAGTTTCTTCTCCGAAACCAAAACCCTCATTCACTTCTTCTCTTCTCTTACATCTCAATAATGGAACCTCAATCACCCTACTCTCCCAAATCACCAGAAGCCATTACTAATTCCTCCATACCTCCCACTTATGCCCTATTTCCCTTTAAGGAACAGGTCACTACAATCTGCCTCCCTCCTGTTATTCTTGTTGACTCTCACGGATGGCTTATATTGATTAATTTTCAGCAGTTCTTAGTGATGAACTGATTGGTGATGATTCTAATGCGATGGTACCATATGAAGAACAAGATGAAGCTTTGGAAATTGTTAGTGCTAGTCGTGAGGGGGAATTTGAGGATGAGGATATGGTGAGAGATGAGGAAGTTCAGGAGGATGCATATTGTGAGGGGGAAAACTCAGGGAAACCAACAACTAAACCTAGTTCACCTGTTGGAGAAAAGGTGGATGCATCTGCTGAGGGGGAAGCTAAGGATGAGAGGTATGGATCAAGGGAACAGGTTCAACATACCCATTTAGCACCAAATGATGAGGATGATGACAACTCTCCGATTGCTAACTTAAATTCCACAAAGGGTAAGGTGTCGTTTACGCAAGGCCTCAGGCAAAGCTGTTCGAATACCAGATGATGAACCTGAAGAATCTCCTCCTGCTCTTGTGGCTAAACCTGTCACTATTCGAATGTTAAGGGCCACCAAGAGGGGTCTAGAAGAAAGTATGGTTGCCTCAGCAGCCAAAAGACCTAGAGCCACTAGAGGTACTTCTGCCCCTCCCCCTGATCCCATTGATATCTTGGATGATGAAGTGGAGGAAGATGAAAGGAGAAGGAAAGGAAAGGGTGTTGCTCCCTCAAAACCACCAAAGAAACAGGTCAGGAAACCTGTTCCTTCCAGAGGTTCTATTAAATCCCAGCTAGTGGGCGAGCCCACTGATAGTGAGGGTGATGATCATGGACTTCCATCCTTGGAGTCTCATGAGAAAGATGATACTGATGATGCTGCTTATCAAGAGAATGTGGATGCTGATCTCCCTGAGTATGTGGAATAAAAGGATGACACTATGGATCCCATTGATGAGTCCCCTGATGCTAGAACTGAAAAGCTGATCAATTTTGGGACACGAACTATAGTAAGGGGAAGAGTGTTGACTGGTTTTGGTGGAGCTGAGATGACTGAGTTGCTGGCTTTGGTAGATGCACAGGGATGGTCGAACCTGTTCCTTCAAGGTGGTGCCAGAAGAAAGATGGCAAGAGCTGAGATAATTAAGTTCTATGTGAATTCCACTGGAACATCTTCATCCATCACCAGCACAGTAAATGATGTATCCTTCACTCTCACTCCTATGCTATTAACCCAGATCTTGGAGGTGTTGACACCCAATTTTTACCCGCCACATTAGGAATTAATTTTGAGCCTTTTTGAATTTTAAACAATTTTGAAATAATTGTTTTGTAAAAAAGGATAAAACATTTTTCAAATAAGCCTTATAATAGTTCTGAGTAATAATTTATATCTTTCATGTTTAATTACATAGAATTTATATAAATTTACTTAAATAACTATTTTAGATTTAATTTCATAAGAAAATCCTTTTAGGAGATTAAAACGTTTGATTTTCCTCTAAATTAATTAATCGAAGGAATTAATTTCACAATTGTTAAAAGAGGTAATTATGTATTAAACATGATAATTATTTCAATTTGTTTAAATTTAAAGAGGCTCGGGTGATTAATTTTAATTAATTCGTCTTTATTCCTATTCTAGCCTAAACTCTTTAAATCGTTTATAAATTAGCTGAATTTCTCCTGATTCCTATCAATTTGGCTATCTCTTTAACTCAAAGTGGCCACATTTTTGCAAATGTGGCCACATCTTAAATCACCCTTATAACTCCTTGATCTCAGTCGAGTTGGGCCAGCAAACAAATTCCACCCGCCTGGCCCATTCCCTATTTTCCTTAGAATAATTTCCACCGACCCGCTCCGGCCCACACTCGATACGCACACCCTTATTTCTCTTCTCTATTTTCCACTTAACACTCACTCACCCCCCAAACGCTCCCTTCGTTCTCTCCTTCTCTTTCTCTCAAATGAACCCAGAAACCCTAGAGGCACCGCCTTTTTCCCCTCCATCTCTCTTATATCTCCATACCCCTATCGCGTTCCTAGCACGAGGATTTGTACCAAGAAGGTATTGAGAGAGGTGACGTGGAACAAATCCACACCTCCGATCATTCTTGCTCTTCGAACCCTGCTCAAGATTTGTACCAAGATGGTACTATTCCTAATAGCTCATCAAAACAACGCCCCCAACCCTGTTAAAATTCTTAAAATCCATCCAATTTTGTCATAATCCTCTGTGAAATGTCACAGTTTTTTACAAAAGAGCCATACAGGTTCAAGAACACAGACATGTGGCTCTCCCAACGTTCGTATCCCCTTCAATCGCGGTTGAATCAGCTCAGATTCGTACTAGGAAGGTACATCCGTGGCATAATTTGGTTGGTTCTGATTTTGAATTTGAAAAACCCAAAAGGAATTTCCTGAAACGCCCTCTGTTTTCCCCCCTTTTCTCCACCCAAAAGTTTCCTATAAAATCCCCCCTCCCGTCAGATAGAGGGAGTTCTTTTGGGGAAAATTAGGGATTCTGGAGAGTCTTTTCTCTAATCTCACGTAACCAAAAGAATTTTGGAGATAAACACACAAAAACGGGTCTCCGATGGGTCAAAATTAAACTCTTGTGGTGTTGAAGTTCCCGTTAAAGTTTGTGGTCTCAGTCGATGTTCTAAAAGAGGTAAACCCCATCCTTTTCTTTTCTTTAATCTCTTCATTAGCATAGTATGAAGTTATCTGTTCTTTTCTTTTAAAATTACATACTGGTTGGGCTGGTCTTGTATGCATATATGTGCGATGATTGTAGAGAAATCATGAAGTTCAGTGTTGGTTTGTTGATCAAGCAGTCGTCAAGTTCATAGTGTTCTTGAAAATTTTGTTTTGTTGTTATTGTTATCTTTGCTATTTTGATATTTATTGGAGCATTCTGTATATGCTATCACTGCTTATAGGAATCCCCTATGGATTATGTATTGGTCGTGTAAGAATTAAAGAGATTAGCTAACTTCCCTTTCATGTTTGTTTTCCCTTCATTTCAACTTACCTTGATCTAGTTATGGTTATGTGGTGACAATCTATTTTAAGAACTCCTCTATAACACTCCTTTTACCATTTTCAACCTTCTTGACGATTCAATGAGCTTGGTAATTCCCAGTTACATGATTTTTTCATTATCAGTTGTAAGTTTATACGAGCTGTAAGAGTTATGTTTTGCCAAGATTGGATTGTTATTTTTCTAAAACTTCCATTTACACCTTCCTAATTCTTTGTTTACTCTTTTCAGTTTTCTTGTGTTGCATAAATGTGTTGTCCTTACTGTTGTGTTTTAAAGAGCTGGTCCAAGGCTCGTCATGCTCTTTGAATTTTTGGGTTAACAAATTTCCTCCTAGAATCATTCCCAAAAGAATTTTTCCTTGAACTCTTGT
Source organism: Jaltomata sinuosa (assembly GCA_003996215.1). NCBI lineage: Eukaryota > Viridiplantae > Streptophyta > Magnoliopsida > Solanales > Solanaceae > Jaltomata > Jaltomata sinuosa. The sequence goes on along the minus strand of QJPP01000602.1, from coordinate 1,173,548 downwards.
TCTAAATGAATAGTCTGTATTTGGTTCCTCCCCTTCCTTTTCCCCTTGAATTTTCAGTAAACCTCTAAAACTGTTCCATGTGGTTACCTGAATTGGTTTATTTTCCATAACTGTCGTCCTTCCTCAATAACTATCAATTAATTATATCTTAAGAATTTGTCGTATGAGATGCTTGCTTGACTTGCATATTTTTCTCTTTCAAAGGACTTTGTTTTCATTGGGACTTCAAATATTATTCGATGAGAAATGGAATGCGATTTCTGAAAACACGGGACGTGACTTTAATCTCCTCCAGTGGATTTCCCCAAATCTATTTTGAGCATAACCTAAAAGTTTACATCTATTTTCTTAGCTACTGCTAAATTTGTCTCTTATATAGAAAACATGCTTTTGATATACTTCCCTATGCGATTTTCCATCATTTAAAGATGCTTCTAAACATGTCATATTTGAGAAATAGGTTCTGGCCATATGCATATCCCTGTTTCTCATACATGATTTCCCCTTTATACTCGTTTAGCTTTGAACATCTTTGAGATCAACTATGTTCTTCTTAAATATTGGTTCCTTTTGTTTTAAAATTATTAGTTAATTGTCTGGAAAATTTGTTGCCTGGTCTGTTTTCTTTGCCGAATCTAACTCGTTGATGTTGGTATATTTGGTATCGAATCCCTTCGTATCATGATTAATGCCTACTTGTAGCAGTTCCTTTGATATGCAAATCAGTGTTTGAATAAAATTAACCTGTATTTTTAAATCGCTATTGTCTCTATTGAATGTGTGCTGTGCGAAAAGATCATTGTTCCATTTTAATGCTGGCCTGGCATCTATAAAATTTTAGGACCTCATACTTATGCAAACATGGAGTTTTAAGTTTACGTGATTCTAAATTGCTTCTGCTCTAGATAGTTTAGGATCTTAATTTTAGGACCTCATACTTGTGTGATCGATTAATCACAATTCTTTGGTAAAATTGATATTTTGCTAATTTTAACTTCTTTGTTTTGACACATGTGACATCGATTTGAGTCCGTCTTTGGACTCCTTTCCCTTCATTCTCTTGGTCCAGGCCTAAGCACCTTGTAGGGTCAGCCCCATCATCTGGAAGCTAATATCTGTTCAAGGAAGAAAATGGGCCAAATCTCATATAAATCAGTCAGCAGTTGCGGCCCAAGATGGATTACGGGTGAAGAGAAATGGACGGAGGTCCATGTAGTAGTAGCGGAAATGGCCGAAAAGGGCTAAGATTTGATGAAATGGATCAAATTCCATTGGGACCAGAAACAGCCAGCCCAAATGGGCAGAAAGTAAAGGAAAACAGACTCAAAGTCCAAATCTTGCAAATGGTGGGCCAAAAGCCCACAACTTAGATCTAGGACAGGTCTTGATTAAGCTAAAAGCTTAACTATCTACTCCCTCTCTCTTTTATTTGTATTAGTTAGAATTATTTGTACTTATTTGAACCCTGACACTTTTAACTTAGTTGGATTATTCCCAAAATACATAAACATTTTTGATTTAATTTTCTTTAAATTACTCGGTGATTTCCTCATAAAAAACAATAAAGTGTTTTTTTGCTTATTAAGCATGTTTTCCCTTTCATGTTTAAAAAATACTCTGTATGTGTTTTTCACTTCAAAAATAAATGGCGACTTTCTTTCATTAAGTTACATCCACTATGTTTCTCAAAATCAATTATTAAAAAATAAGATGATTTTCTCAAGATTAAACAAATTAAGACCTTTTCAGAAAAAGTTAGTCAAAATAAGTTGTGTTTTCAAACAAGTCTGGATAACCGTAAGTTAGCAGATATCCCGAGTACCTTTAAAACCTTCTCAGGATATTAATTTGAATCCTTACCCAAAATCTCAAAAAAATCCTAATTCTTTATCTATTTTAGACTTTGATTTTTATAAGTTTTTCTTGGTTTTTACTTTCATAAAACTAAGTGGCGACTCTTTCTTTTAATCGAAAACGTTTTGAAACTTTAACTTGATTTTTTCGAAATGATTTTCAACCTAAGTCATTTTCCCCAAAAACAGAAATGGCGAATCCGCTGGAGATAATTCAACTAGGTTCTAACCTTATTGTTTGAAATTAACTTATTTGACTAATTATTCAGATTGCAATAATTAGTAACTTTATTGCTTTCCTTACTTGTTTATTTTCCCGCAAAACATAATTGTTCATGGTATTTTCCGCCTACCTTGGCAAAGCATTAGATTGCATTAGGGGTAAAATAGCAATTATGCAAGTATTTGCAATCGTTCTTAGTAAAACACATAATTTTCAAAACAGACGAGTGAAGTAGTTGACCCGCGGTCGGTTAATGGTCACTTGTTATTTTAGCGTTGGTTGTCCGCCCGGGTTCCCGATCAATTTCAAAACCTATTCTAGAAACTCAGGATAGAGCGAAACCAAATCCCAAAATAGGCATTGACCTAAGATGTCTTAATATCTAAGGGATATTAAGTCCATTAGTAAGACCACCTTGTGTTCGAAAAGGCCCACGACCTGAAAGAACAATCATCCTCTATGTGTTCAATTGAAGGATATGATGTCGGGTTGTATGAACCATTATCCCTCGGGATTGGGATATAGTTAGATAGTCTTTTATTTTTTAAAGATTGTCATCCGAAAGGCACTCGGAATTTGCAAGAAGTCAAAGAAGTTCGAGAATAAAGGACCAACCACGGCGGCCTAACTTAGAATTGTACCCCTGCGCGGGACTGATTTTGATGTACATTCCTTTTCCCACAATTTTGTACCCCCATTTTATTTAATCAATATGTATAAATATATTTTGGGGCAATGGAACTTTTACAAATGACATACATATCTTTTAATTCATTAGGCCTACCTTTGGCATAAAAGGTCACATATCCATATAGGACGCGCTATGAACTGTTATGTGATATAACTGCTTTATGTGCTATGTGTGTTGCTTGAATCAAGGAAAATTGGTCCATTTCGTGCCAAAATTTTCTAAAACACAGTAAGAAAAATATAAAGCCCACTACACAAAATCGCTCTTGGAGTTCTTCAAATTTTTTCAGAAAAATCCAAAGACTTCTTAAAACCCTTTTAAGTCTTGTTCAGAAAACGAACTTACAATATCCAAACTACGTCTTTTCAGGGCCCGTCCCTTATCCTTAAGAAATTTTCATTTCCCCACTTCGACAAAAATGCCGAAGAATTCAGAAGATACATCCAAATGAAAACTCGATAATTCAAATCTCCTGATAGAATCTATCTACCCCAAAATCGATCCTACATTCGAGCCAATAAATGCCCGTGGATTAATTTGCCTTGATAAAAAGAAACTTTATGTGTTCCTTCTCGGTCGGATATCTTGTACTGTTTATCACTAACAGGATCTAACATATCGTCCTTTGAGTTATTTTACTTCAATAGGTAATAGAAATTGATCTGTGTTGACAAAACTGGCCGAAAATCCCTACTTCACTCGCTCAAAGGCACACATAAATTCCTCCTTTAACCTTCACTTCGATAAGGATAAAATGACTAATAGTGAGGAAGAGAAAGCCTTGACCGTGAGAGACAATGTTATCACTAAACAAAGTGAAATGATTACCTAACTGGCAAGAAAGCTAGAGAAAATGGAAGAAGAGGTACAAAAAGCCAAGGATATGGCTAGCTTGGCTATTGCCGCTAACACTCTAAACTTGGGCACCGCTCAGCCTCCTCTCCAAATCCCTCTGCTCAATTCCCCGTTAACTGAAAACCATCTAGGAAATACCCCTCCTGCCTCCGCACCTAGACCTTCCAATGAACTTCTCTCCAGTAATCCCCCTCGTATCGGATCCTCTTATCAAATTCATACTCCTCCTATCCAGCATACCAACCAGAGTAACAATCTGAGTGCCTACATTCCACAAAACCTTCCTTCAAGTTATCAAAAGACGCCACCAAATGCCTACAACTCCCAGAATAATCATCCCAACGTCACTAACCCACATAACTATACTCCCACGTATCCAAATGCCATCCCACATGTCCAGCCTCCACCTACCCAATATATGCCACCAACCACTTTTCACGCTATGGTAGAGCCATACACCACTCTCCAAGAAAGCCCTGAGCTGGATCACTACGAGGAGAAAGGGAAAGAGTTGAGAACCATGGAGAAGAAGCGTGATCATGACATGGCTCAAATAAAAGAAGAGATAGCCAGGATCAGAGAGTTTCGGAGATCGTCTTATGAGAAAGGCTATGACTACGATGATCTCAATATCCATCCAGAGATAGACTTTCCAGAAGGATTCAAGATTCCCAAGTTTGAGACCTTTAACGGTGTTGGGAATCCCGAGGCCCATTTGAAAAACTACTACAACCAAATAGTCAGTGCTCAGAAGAACGACGTTCTGCTAATGAGACTGTTTAGCCAAAGTCTAAGCGGAGAGGCTTTGGAATGGTTCACCTCTCAAGAACTAAAGAAGTGGTCCAAATGGAGTGATTTGGCCCAAGACATTGCTCAAAGTTTGCATATAACGTGGAAGTTGTCCCAGATCGATACTCTCTAGGTCGCATCAGGAAGAAATCAAATGAGGACTTCCGAGATTATGCCTATCGGTGGCAAAAAGAGGCGGCAAGGGTTTGACTTCCTATAACTGAAGAGGAGATAAGCGCAGTGCTTATATGCTCCCAGGAATCAAAATTCTATGATAAAATGATATCAGCGGTCAAAGAAAAATTGGCCGACCTAGTTAAGATTGGTGAAATTATCGAAGAGGGTCTTCGTAGCGGCAAGATTACCAAAACCTCGGCATCCTCAAGATCGGAAGGGTTTCCTAAGAAAAAGAGGGAAGAAGTGTCTTTGGTATCCTCCAGTCCTAGCCCGAGATCGCGAAAACCTTGCGAAGCCAACTACAAAAAATCACTTGTTCCAACAACCCCTCCCCCAGCTCCACAAAATCCTCAACTTATTTTCTATACTCAGCTCATTTACTAAGCTCCACAACCAAACTTGCAACCCATTTACCAAACTCCACAATCAGATATGCAGCCCATTTACCAAGCTCCTCCTCAAAACTTTCAAGTGTATCAAAAAGGCTCCCGATAACCAAGATAATCGCCAGGTTCCACCTCCCGCTAATATCAATCTCCCTCGCCCTAATTTGGAAAAGAAAGCTCCTTGAACTTTCATTCAATTGGCTGAAACCAGAACTCAGTTATATGAGAGATTGACGGCTGCTGGATTTTTTCAGCCCATACAACCTAAACTAGGCAATCCTAACTCGCGTTTCTTTAGGGCTGACCGACATTGTGCTTATCATTTCGGAGGAGTCAGACATGATACCGAAGATTGCATTAATCTGAGGCACCAAATTCAGGATTTGATTGATCAAGGAGTAGTCACACTACAAACAGCACCGGGCAATGTTAATAATAACTCGCTCCCAAATCACGGAGGAGCCACTATTAACGTCATAGAGGTCGATGAAGAATGGGTTGTGGGCAAGTCAATAATGCTGGTTAGCCCTAAAAAGTAGGAAATGCCGAAAAAAGCTATAGCTACTTTGAGTATTGCTGAGCTACCCTTAGAAGGGTTAATGTGCAACAAGGCCTTGCACGTTAATGGTTGTTTCCCTGTGATTGAAGAAGTCCAAAAGTGAAGCAATTTCTACACCGTAGAGACTGTCAATACCACGAAAAAGGATCTTGCTCCTCCAATCCCCATGCCACTTATCTATAAAATGCTCGCAACCGCGATACTAGTGAGCGGATATGAACCAGGTCTCAGATTAGATAAGAGTTCTGATGGTACGACTGAGCCAATAAGTATCCCAGGAAATCTAACCAAGCGTGGGTTAAAGTATGTAGTCCAAGAAGACAAAGCGGAGAAGCAGTCAGGATTGCCAAAGCCGTTACTTTGCCTATATCAGTCATTCCCAGTGCGTATTGGTTCCCCAAGCGATGGGTTAAAGGATGGAATAGGAGATCTATTCGAGGAATGTGATGCTATCCCCGAAGCAACCATGATCAGGGATGCCAGGCATGGCAAAGAATTGCAAAACTGGGCCACAACTCCCCTCATGACTCTCCACTCTGCTGGGTAGACAAAGATTCTGTTTTATGAAAATTGGTGATGGTTCGGATGAGGCTTCGTGACCCACCCTTTATGTTTCCAATTTCCTCGTACTATTTGATCTCTTTCCAAAAGGCACAAACCAGCATTCATGTGGGTTATAGCCATAGTTTATAAATATTTTTGGATTTCAAAGAAAATCCTCCCTTATTAAAAACATTTACCGTTCAAAATTATTTATTTACTTGGTACCATATAACTTGTTTTGTTTATGATTTCAGTAATAATAAGTTAAAACCTGCCACTGCCATGTCATGTCAAGAGCTTAACGAATAAATCGAGCTAAACAATGATGATTTCTAGGAGTATGTTTAAGATATCATGGTCCTTAAACGAACGATCAAGGAGTCTAAGAACTTCAAAGACCAGAAAAGGCCCCACCTGAAAGAGTTTGAGGTGGTCAATATGAGAGGCAACGACAAAGATGAAGAAATTAGCATCAGTATTCTTTTGTCAAAAGTGCAAAAGAAAGAGCTTATCAGTCTGCTCAAGCCATACATCGAAATCTTTGACTGGTCCTACATTAATAGGACGAGAATGAGGACAAACATCATCTCTCAAAATTTATTGGTCAATCCAGAATTCAATCCAGGGAATGGACAATTAATCGTTCCCTCTCATAAGACAAAGGAAAGTTTGCACCTAATCAGCAAGGACCATATGTCATCCACAAAGTGTTATCAGGAGAAGCCTTGATTTTGTCCGATATGGACGGCCAAGTATGGCCCAAGCCTATCAACTTCGATGCCATGAAGAAATACTATGCCTAATGATAGTCTTTCTTTCTTTCTTTCCTTGTAATCACATTTTTTGATTGTAATCATTTTGCACTTAGTAAAAGCTTAAAATATCCCCTATCCTCTACTTACGAACTACGTTTGACCTGAATTTTCAAGAATGAGATACGTAGGCGGCCTGTGTCGGCTTCGGTCAACCCCTTAGGAAAGTCTATCTTTCCTCTTCCTATGTTGAACTACGTTCGACCTGAATTCTCAAGAATGAGATACGTAGGCGACCTTTGTCGGCCTCGGTCATCCCTTTAATTATTTCCAACATTCTATGACTTCCAGTGTGGGAACTACGTTTGAGCTGATTTCTACCTCAATGCGATACGTAAGCACCACAATGGCTCGGTCATATCACCCAGGAAATGGAAACTGGGGCAGATTTTTCGAGAAAAGAATCTCAAAAATCCTGAAGGCAAAGAAAATTCTACAGCAAGTCAGAATACAGAATATGCCGAAGAGAAACTCAAATGAATATCAAGATAGAGTTTCGTGATCCCCACAGAGTCTCAAGTCTCTTGCCAATAAAATGAGATTCATCACAAAACCTTTAACTGGGCAGAAATTTTGAGGAAGACCTCAAAATTTCCACCAAGCCTCATTCAAGAAGTTCAGCATCAAAATCCAAAAGTCCCCCAGCATCGAGGTATCAGAATCTACTTAAAAAATCCCCAGTTATAACAAAGTCCGAGGGGGATTAATGCCAGCTATGACAGATTTTCAAAAAAAATATTTCAAACTCCCTAGCTAGATGACAAAGGATCTCCAGAGTCTGCCAGCGGTGTGTCAGAAATGTCAAGGCCTTGAGTATAGGACATTCATTGAGCTGAACATGACATGCCGGGCAGAGACTTTTTCAAACTATCCTTTTTCGAAACCTTTGTTTTCCAAAGAAATTGTTTGAAAAATCATTACAACAGATTAGTTTTACTCCTTTATAGTTTGACATTGTCGTCTACCACGGCTTGGGGAGTCGAGGATGACGAGCACCCGAGAGTTGAAAGCACCCAGAAAAAACAAATCAAGGAGTAGAAGATCGAAGAAGGTCAACACAGATCAGTTTCACGAAAAATTAACAATTTTTATGTGGATGCAGGTTGTCCTAAAAGGTATGTTAAAAATCAGTGAAAGCCCCTCGTTATCCAATGCGTTCAAAGAAATGCAACAAGAACAGATTCACCAAACTTGGTGATGAAAGCCGAAACGGTGGGAAAAAAACCCGAAAGAGGCGAAAAACGCTTGGAATGGACAAACTCTCTTGTAGTCCGCAAGAGCTAATAGATAAAGAGAGATTGATAGCATCCTCAAGTCCCCCAAGAAGATCAGGACATTTTGGGTCAACTTCAAAATTAGGACATCAAATGAGATATCGACGACGTTCTCCGCCGATTCTCAGCAAGTAAAAAAGCACCATGAACAAACGATGTTCAAAAATGGTATTTATGCCTATCCCCAAAAATGGGCACGACCATTTAATTCACATATGAAACAAAAGTTGTTTTGATTAGCTTCATAGATGTTGTCTTTAAAGTTTTCCAAGTTTGACTATAGTCTATTGTAAAAGTGACGCTGTGTCTACTAATTATTTGCCTTGAGCACATGTACATACAAAGGAGTCAACAAGACAACATAAGAACCAAAGATGATGTTTTTTGCAACTGTTGCACATGTCATTGTATGATCATCCACATCATTATCATATTTGCATGTTGCGAGGACCATGCCAAGAGGGCCATGTCATATTTGCATGTCGAGAGGGCCATGCCAAGAGGGCTATGTCATATTTGCATGTCGAGAGAACCAGGCCAAGAGGGCCATGACATATTTGCATGTCGAGAGGACCATGCCAAGATGGCCATATCATATTTGCATGTCGCGAGGACCATGCCAAGAGGGCCATGCCATATTTGCATGTCGAGAGGACCATGCCAAGAGGGCAATCATATTTGCATATCGCGAGGACCATGCCAAGAGGGCCATATCATATTTGCATGTCGCGAGGACCATGTTAAGAGGACCATTGCATGATCATCCATATTATCATTCAATACTGCAGATATGAATCCACTGCAAAGACTATTTCCCTCTACCAGCCGATTTTAAAGAGGATGACATTCATAGGCGTCCCTAAGTCGCACTTGCTGTGCAGGATCGACCCTCAGCATGCTTATATACGAGATCGCGTGAGACGATGGAGTCTAAAGTTGAGGATATCATTATCATCATTATCATTATCATCATTCATTATGCCAAGTTCGACACTCAACTTGCTTATATCCGATATCGCGTAAGACAGAGGAGTCTGACGTTGAGGGTATATTTGCTCCTTTATTATGCCACGTCCGGCACTCAAAATACTTATATCCGATATCGCGTAAGATGGAGGAGTCTAACATTGAGGATATTATTATTTATTATGCCAAGTCTGGCATTCAGCATATTTATATCCGATATTATGTAAGACAGAGGAGTCTGACATTAAGGGTATATTTTCTCCTTTATTATGCCACATCTGGCACTCAAAATACTTATATCCAATATCGCATAAGACGGAGGAGTATAACGTTGAGGATATTATTATTTATCATGCCAAGTCTGGCATTCAACATATTTATATTCAATATCGCATAAGATGGAGGAGTCTGACGTTGAGGGTATATTTGCTCCTTTATTATGCCAAATATGGCATTCAACATATTTATATGCGATATCATGTAAGACGGAGGAGTCTGATGTTGAGGATATTTGTGCACTCTTATTCGAAAGCATCGATCGCCAGAAGATGCAGCTATATTTGATCGTGTGGCAAAGGCCTTGTCACCCCCGATAAATAAATATCGCTTGTCATCGAGGTCAAAAACATATAGTCTGAAGAATGTCTATAAGACACCATCTAAATGGGACAATGTACTGGATTTCCCCAAAATTAGAAGGCCAAAGGTCATCTGTAAGTCACAGCGATATCTGAAACCGAATAGTGTGCAAGATTGCCCAAAACTTGACAAACTAAGAGTTATCTATAAGACGCAGTGATATCTAAAACCAGATAGTGTGCAAGATAACCTGAAGATTGACGGTTCAAGGGTAATGTGTAAGTCACAATAATATCCAAAATTGGGTAAAAGTGCAAGACTACCAAAAATTGATAGTCCAAGGGTTATCTATAAGCCACGACATATCCACGTTGATATTGTGCAGGACTACCCAAAGGCTAGCAATTTGAGGGAAATCTATAAGTCGCGTTATATCTAAGATCGGATAAAAGTGCGGGATTACCCTAAAGCTGGCAATTCAAAGGACATCTGTAAGCCGCCATCATCCAAAGTCGGATGATGTGCAAGATTACTCGAAGTTCACAAACCAAAGGCATCTATAAGCCGCCTCTATCCAAAGTCGGGTGATGTGTTAGACTACCCAGAGCCTGACAATTCAGGGAACATCTGTTAGTCGTGTCAATACAGATACTGCGTGAGACTTACCCTAAAGACATATGCAAAGACCGCTACCAATAGCCAATAAGTCCATCATATTCAAAAGAATGCCACAAATGGTCAAGAGGACCGTCACCATCGCAACAACTACAAAAGTCATCATATTCAATGATCACCACATTCAACTGTCGTAGAGTTGGATAATCTAACACTTCTAAGCCGCAGCAATGGGAATGCGCAAAGTGTTTAAGTCGCAAGTTTGGGAATGCACAAATCTAACACTTCTAAGCTGCAGCAACGGAATGCACAAAATGTTTAAGTCACAACAATGGGAATGCACAAATCTAACACTTTTAAGCCGCAGCAATGGGAATGCACAAAGTGTTTAAGTCGCAACAACGGGAATGTGCATCAGGCAATTCAATCTGATATCCAAGAAGGCTAACATGTTTAATCATCATGGAAATTTCTATTTCCTAAGACAAAGACAGGAAGGGTCGACATCTGCTTCAAAAATAACAAATGCAAAAGATGAGGTACAAAGCTATCTCTTCTTATTAAGCTACTTTACCACTAACAATTTTGTTTCAAAAAATATTGTCGAGAACATCCAAGAGGATGAAAATCTCAAACCAGAACAACAAGTACAAAGCACGTCAAAAGACGTCACAACCTAAGATTTGGACGTAATCCCAAGATGAGGTATGATAAAGAAAACTACCTCTCCAAATGGAATTATGTTACTACTAACAATTTTGTTTTGAGATATTGTCGAGAGCATCCGAGAAGGATGAAATTCTCAAAGAAAAATCGCAGGTGCGGACTACATAAAAAAAAGGATGCATCACAACGCGAAACATTTTCTTAGCAGCGAACTGGGACATAGTCCGAAGAGGGATATCAAACTCTTTGGATGCGAGATGAGGAACAACTACCACCGCCATCAAACCATACCCATATCAAAAGGCATGTGGGTATTTCCTATCTTTGGGTCTTAGTTTTGCATCCAGGGTATTTTTAAAACTCACGCTAGAAGCAATATCCTTTCTTTTAAAATCCGGGTGACAATACACCTCGAGCTTTGGAAATTATGTCCAAGTAAAATCTTACTTATGGGTGTGAAGTGCACCACATTCATAGTTGAGAAGTTACAAGCCTCTTTTCTATAGCTCAATTATTCGTCACTCATCTCGAGCCAAAGGTTATCTTAACATAAAGATCACCTTTTCCACCGATTGAGTCGAACTACAAGCAACCTGATTCTCAAGTCTTAGGATATCTAGGCGTGCTCTGTTTTGAAAACTCGGCTTCATTCCTAACTCCCCCCAATCCTTACTTCCCAACTTTTTGGCCTCTCCATAATTTGAGACCGAAATAGTTTGGAATTCTTTGAAAATCATGCATAAAATCAAGCATCTTGAACTACAAGTGGCCTAAATTCTCATGTAACCTGAGATATGTAGGAAAATCGATACCGGAGTTCGGCCATGATTCCTTAAAATTTGTGCTAGAATCAATCGCTTCCTGAAGATGAATTTGTGGTCGGATAAAATTGTGAACGTCAATTCCTTTTGCCCAGGGTTCATTAAACTCACCCTACCTAAAGGGAGGGGCAGTTGTTGACACCCGATTTTTACCCGCCACATTAGGAATTAATCTTGAGCCTTTTTGAATTTTAAATAATTTTGAAATAATTATTTTGTAAAAAAGGATAAAACATTTTTCAAATAAGCCTTATAATAGTTATGAGTAATAATTTATATCTTTCATGTTTAATTACGTGGAATTTATATAAGTTTACTTAAAGAATTATTTTAGAGTTAATTTCATAAGAAAATCCTTTTAGGAGATTAAAACGTTTGATTTTTCTCTAAGTTAATTAATCGAAGGAATTAATTTCACAATTGTTAAAAGAGGTAATTATGTATTAAACATGATAATTATTTCAATTTGTTTAAATTTAAAGAGGCTCGGGTGATTAATTTTAATTAATTTGTCTTTATTCTTATTCTAGCCTAAACTCTTTAAATCGTTTAAAAATTAGCCGAATTTCTCCTAATTACTATCAATTTGGCTATATCTTTAACTCAAAGTGGCCACATTTTTGCAAATGTGACCACATCTTAAATCACCCTTATAACTCCTTGATCTCAACCGAGTTGGGCCAGCAAACAAATTCCACCCGCCTGGCCCATTCCCCATTTCCCTTAGAATAATTTCCACCGACCCGCTCCGGCCCACACCCGATACGCACACCCTTATTTCTTTTCTCTCTTTTCCCCTTAACACTCACTCACCGCCCAAACACTCCCTTCGTTCTCTCCTTCTATTTCTATTAAATGAACCTAGAAATCCTAGAGACGCCATCTTTTTTCCATCCATCTCCCTCATCTCTCCATACCCCTATCGCGTGCCTAGCACGAGGATTTGTACCAAGAAGGTACTGAGAAAGGCGATGTGGAATGAATCCACACCTCCAATCATCCTTGCTCTCTGAACCCCGCTCAATATTTGTACCAATATGGTACTATTCCTAATAGCTCATCAAAACAACGCCCCCAACCCCGTTAAAATTCCCAAAATCCATCCAATTTCATCATAAGCCTCCGTGAAATCTCATAGTTGTTTACAAAAGAGTCGTGAACGTTCTAGAACAGAGACATGTGGCTTTCCCAACATTCTTATCCCCTTCAATTATGTCTGAATTAGCTCGGATTCGTACTAGGAAGGTACATCCGTGGCACAATTTGTTTGGTTCTGATTTTGAATTCGAAAAACCCAAAAGGAATTTCCTGAAATGCCCTCTGTTTTACCCCCTTTTCTCCACCCAAAAATTTCCTTTAAAACCCCCTATCTCCCATCAGATAGAGGGAGTTCTTTTGGGGGAAAATTAGGGATTCTGGAGAGTTTTTTCTCTAATCTCAAATTAACCAAAAAAATTTCAGAGATAAACACACAAAAATGGGTGTCCAACGGGTCGAAATTAAACTCCGGTGGTGTTGAAGTTCTCGTTAAAGCTTGTGATCTCAGTCGCTACTCCAAAAGAGGTAAACCCCATCCTTTTCTTTTCTTTCCTCTCTTTTTTAGCATAATATGAAGTTATCTGTTCTTTTCTTCTAAAATTATATGCTGGTTGGGCTGGTCTTGTATGCATATATCTGTCATGATTGCGGAGAAATCACGAAGTTCAGTGTTGGTTTGTTGATGAAGCAGTCGTCAAGTTCATAGTGTTCTTGAAAATTTTGTTTTGTTGTTCTTCTTATCTTGGTTGTTTTGATTTTTATTGGAGCATTCTGTTTATGCTATAACTGCTTATAGGAATCCCCCATGGATTATGTATTGGTCGTGTAAGAATTAAAAGAGATTAGCTACCTTCCCTTTCATGTTTTTTTTCCCTTCATTTCGACTTACCTTGATCTAGTTATGGTTATGTGGTGACAATCTATTTTAAGAACTCCTCTATAACACTCCTTGTACCATTTTCAACCTTCTTGACGATTCAATGAGCTTGGTAATTCCCAGTTACATGCTTTTTTCATTATCAGTTGTAAGTTTATACGAGCTGTAAGAGTTATGTTTTGCCAAGATTTGATTGTTATTTTTCTAAAACTTCCATTTACACCTTCCTAATTCTTTGTTTACTCTTTTCAGTTTTCTTGTGTGGCATAAATGTGTTGTCCTTACTGTTGTATTTTAAAGAGCTGGTCCAAGGCTCGTCATGCTCTTTGAATTTTTGGGTTAACAAATTTCCTCCTAGAATCATTCCCAAAAGAATTTTTCCTTTAACTCTTGTTCTAAATGAATAGTCTGTATTTGGTTCCTCCCCTTCCTTTTCCCCTTGAATTTTCAGTAAACCTCTAAAACTATTCCATGTGGTTACCTGAATTGGTTTATTTTCCTTAACTGTCGGTCATCCTTGATAACTATCAATTAATTATATCTTAAGAATTTGTCGTATGAGTTGCTTGCTTGACTTTCATATTTTTATCTTTCAAAGGACTTTGTTTTCATTGGGACTTCAAATATTATTCGATGATAAATGGAATGCGATTTTCAAAAACAAAGGAGGTGAATTTAATCTCCTCCAGTGGATTGCCCTAAATCTGTTTTGAGCATAACCAAAAAGTTTAAATCTGTTTTCTTAGCTACTGCTAAACTTGTCTGTTATATAGAAATCATGCTTTTGATATACTTCCCTATGCGATTTTTCATCGTTTAAAGATGTTTCTAAACATATCATCTTTGAGAAATAGGTTCTGGCCGTAGCATAACCCTGTTTGTCATACATGATTTCCCCTTTGTCCTCGTTTAGCTTTGAAAATCTTTGAGATCAGCTATGTTCTTCTTAAATATTGGTTCCTTTTGTTTAAAAATTATTAGTTAATTGTCTGGAAAATCTGTTGCCTGGTCTATTTTCTTTGCTGAATCTGACTCGTTGATCTTGGTATATTTGGTATCGAATCCCTTCGTGTCATTATTAATGTCTACTTGTAGCAGTTCCCTTGATATGCAAATCAGTGTTTGAATAAAATTAAGCAGTGTTTCAAATTTCTACTGTCTCTATTGAATGTGTGTTGTGCGAAAAGATCGTTGTTCTATTTTAATGCTGGCCTGGCATCTATAAAATTTTAGGACCTCATACTTATGCAAAGATGGAGTTTTTTGTTCAAGGAAGCAAATGGGCCAAAGCAC
Source organism: Jaltomata sinuosa (assembly GCA_003996215.1). Taxonomy (NCBI): domain Eukaryota; kingdom Viridiplantae; phylum Streptophyta; class Magnoliopsida; order Solanales; family Solanaceae; genus Jaltomata; species Jaltomata sinuosa. The sequence goes on along the minus strand of QJPP01000602.1, from coordinate 1,158,531 downwards.
ATATAAATCAGTCAACAGTTGCGGCCCATGATGGATTACGAGTGAAGAGGAATGGACTGAGGTCTATGTTGTAGTAGCAGAAATGGCCCAAAAGGGCTAAGATTTGAAGAAATGGATCAAATTCCATTGGGACCAGCAATAGTCAGCCCAAATGGGCAGAAAGTAAAGAAAAACGAACTCAAAGTCCAAATCTTGCAAATGATGTACCAAAAGCCTACAACTTAGATCTAGGACAAGTCTTGATTAAGCTAAAAGCTTAACTATCTAATCCCTCTCTCTTTAATTTGTATTAGTTAGAATTATTTGTATTTATTTGAACTCTGACACTTTTAACTTAGTTGGATTATTCCCAAAAGATATAATCATTTCTGATTTAATTTTCTTTAAATTACTCGATGATTTCCTCATGAAAAACAGTAAAGTATTTTTTTACTTATTAAGCATGTTTTCCCTTTCATGTTTAAAAAATAATCTGTATGTGTTTTTCACTTCAAAAATACATGGAAACTTTCTTTCATTAAGTTACATCCACTATGTTTTTCAAAATCAATCATTAAAAAATAAGATGATTTTCTCAAAATTAAACAAATCAAGACCTTTTCAGAAAAAGTTAGTCAAAATAAGTTGCGTTATCAAACAAGTCTAGATAACCGCAAGTTAGTGGATATTCCGAGTTCCTTTAAAACCTTCTCGGGATATTAATTTGAACCCTTACCCAAAATATCGAAAATTTTCCAAGTTTTTATTTGTTTTAGACTTTGATTTTTATAAATTTTTCTTGGTTTTTACTTTCATAAAAACTAAGTGGCGACTCTTGCTTTTAATCGAAAATGTTTTGAAACTTTAACTTGGTTTTTTCGAAATGATTTTCAACCTAAGTCATTTTTCCCGAAAATAGGGGGTACCCAACATTGGTTGGTTTCACTATGTAAAGAGGAAATGGCCTCCCCTGGATGGTTTGCCAACTGCTTTGGATATTACCAGACGATTTGCCAATGATCCCACATTGGAGGAGCACTCAAGGGTAGATAAAAGGGCTATGCTTCCTCTCCACCAAATGTTGTTTGATGTGGTGCACAAGATGGTGCTTCCTAGGGAGCAAAAACATATTGAGGCAAATTTCATGGACCTTACCTTGATGCAGCTATTGCTTTCCAGGATCCCCATAAACTTGCCAGGACTTATAATCTACCACATGCATAGGATCTGCAAGCAGGATGGGACCAAAAATGCCTTGGGGTATGGCTTTTGGTTGGCAGAAGTCTTTCAGCACTTTGGTATGCCTGTTCAAGCATGGCAAGATCAGACAACTAAAGATGTGATTGGGACTGTGAACCAGGCTGGTGTACCTGCTCCTCGTAGGGGGGCCAATGCACCCTTGCAGAGGCTAAGAGCTAGTTTGGCTGCCAAGGATGAGAAGATTGCAGCCTTGAGGGCAACCCATGATGAGGAATTGGCTGAGCTTGATAACTCATATGGGGTTGAGCATGCACTGCTGATGGAAGAAAATGCAAGGCTCAGGACTGAGCTTGCACAAGCACATGCTGCCTTAGCAACTGAGCAAGCCACTAATTCTACAAGCCTAAAGAGCCTCTATGAGCTGCTCAAGAAGGACCCTTCTCCTCCCACTGCCTAGCCTGACCCACTCTAGCCTTCCCAACCTTTCTTTTTGTTCTCACATATGTATGTTTTGAGCTTTTAATTTCACTTTCTAGTGTACATGTTTTGTGATTAATAATATGTTGGGTTTCAGTTCTAATTTCATCTTGTCTCTTGTGCACTTGCAAATACATTGATATAGCTAATTAAGCTCTTACCTTTTAAATGTTTGCATAGGTGATAGCCCCAGTGGCCATGAGTATAGAATACTACTTGAATTGGAATGTTGTGCGTCTTCACAGTGTTTTATGATGCCAAAAGGGGAAAGATTGATGCTGGTGTGGTATTTATAACCCATTGGTCTGACATGTTCCTCTAATGTTTTTTTTTGTAGTTTGCCTTAAGAAGACTGATATGATACAGGTGAAATTTTGCATACAAGAAGCAAGGATTTGTCATCATCAAAATGGGGGAATTTGTTGGATCGAGGTAGATTTTGAAAATTGACAAAGTTGTGGAACACATGCAGGGAACAAGTATGTGTGACTTGTTCCTCTCAAGCAGAATCCAACTAGGATCAGGAGAAGACAGATGAGACAGAGATAGGAGCAAAGGCGTATGGAGAAAACGTGTTTATAAGGAGAGTCCAACTTGCACAAAGTTTCCTTTCATAAGGAGGAATCCCACAAGGACCTAAATCAAGGAGATTGATTTGACAAAGTACTATAAGGATAAGTATTCCCAAATATAGAAGGAAATCAACCAAAATAAGGAGAGGATTCTCAATATAAATACAATAGAGGTTTCACAAAAAACCTCACGCACTTACAGAGAGGGCTACAAGAAGAACACAATCACATGGAGTTAGTTCATATTTGAGAAGAGTTCTGAGTCAAGATCTAAGTGCAGCCAATACAAGAAACTAAATTCAAGAACGTATTCCTTAAGTCTATGCTTTATAGTTCTTGAGTCAAGTTAATTGTATTATTTTTCATTGAGTTGTAATCGTTCATTCTTAGTGCCAGTGAGTTATAAACTGGTATAGGAGTGAGTCTTCAAGTTGGGATAACTCGAGGACTTGGGCACATAAACCTGGGGAGGTTTGTGTGGTGCTTTAGGAATTAGAGTTTATAATTCCTTAGGTTAAAGAGTTTGTAATCTTGTGTTGAGGCTCATTATTTTAGTGGAGTTGGGTTAAATCCTACAGAGGTGTAGGTCATGATTTTTACCCTTTGTGAGCTAGGAGTTTTCCACATATAACATTGCTTGTTCTCTTTATTTCCTTATATTTAAGCATTCGACAAAAGAACAGATCGCTTAACCTATTCCTTAGGCAAAATAGGGGGTCAACATTCTAACAGTTGCTTTGTTTTTGGGGGAATGAGGGAATAAAAGTAAAAATCTCTTTAATTACTCCCCAAATAGTTAAGGGTTGGAGTTAAAAAGGTAGGGAAAAGATCATAATGCCCCTGGAATTAATTAAGAAAACTGTTGGGAAAAATCACGACTCGGGTTCAACGGATAGGTTCCACGGTCTATGGATGCTTCCATGGCCCGTAGAACCCTGTGGTGATTCTTGGGCCTTTCTGTCATATTGTGGGTCTGAGTTCCACGACTTGGGTTCATGACTCGTGGAACCATTCACGGTTCATGCTTCCCTGTCATAGTTCCTGAGGGATTAGTGACCCTCAGGTTTGAGTTCCACGAGACCATTCCATGAGTCGTGGATCATTCCACGGTTCGTGGAAACAAGTCGTGATTTCATGGGGACAGTTGGGTCTCAGGTTTGAGTTCTATGAGATCATTCCATGACTCATGGATCATTCCACGGTTCATGGTTCCAACTCGTGGTCTTGACCCCAACTTGGCTGGTCTCTGCTCTGAGTTCCATGGAGGCATTCCATGGCTTGTGGACTATTCCATGGTCTGTGGAACCCACCAGTTATTAGAAAATTTAGTTTCTGGTTTTTCAGAGCTAGGTCTAGGCCTGGAAGTTCTGGGGTGTTACAATATCTCCCCATTGGGATCATTAGTCCTTGAATGAAGACTAAAAAAGTTGAGTTTGGAAAGAAAGAGCTACAATCCCTACCAACTGAGTCCTAGAAGCTGATATCTAACTAAATTGAGTTCTAAGGATATAAAAGTATGCTAAAATTGTCGGATTAGATACAAAAACATGATACTGAGATTGAAATGCATGAGATTAAACTGGGAAACTGGAAAGAGACTATTACCTCAAGCTCAAACTGGATCGGAAGAAAAGAGGTGAGGGTACTTGGCCATCATAGCTACTTCTGCTTCTGAAGTAGCTCCCTCAATGGACTGATTCCTCCAAAGTACTTTTACTGAGGCGACCTCTTTATTTCTCAACCTACGAACCTGACAGTCAAGAGTCTCAACTGGAACCTCCTCATAGGTGAGGCTATCCTTCACATCCACACTCTCTAATGGAACAATCAACGTCGGATCACCAACAGAATTTTTCAACAAGGAGATGTGGAAGACTGGATAAAATACTGCTAGTTCCACTGACAACTCTAACTCATATGCCACATTACCAACCCTATTCAAGATTCTATAAGGACCCATATATCTGGGACTGAGCTTCCCTTTCTTGACAAATCTCATAACACCCTTCATGGGTGATACTTTCAGTAAAACCCAATCATCAACCTCAAACTCCTAATCCCTTCTCCTCACATCTATGTAGGACTTCTGATGACTCTGAGCTATTTTCAACCTTTCCTTAATAAGCTGAATTTTCTCCATAACCTCATGAACCGAATCTGGCCCAATCAAGGTTGCTTGACCTACTTCAGACCAACAAATCGGTGATATGCACCTATGCCCATAAAAGGCCTTATGTAAGGCCATTTGAATACTGGAATAGAAGCTGTTATTGTAGGTGAACTCTATGAAAGGTAAGTGATCATCCCAACTACCCTTGAAATCAATCAAACAATCTCTCAACATGTCCTCTAAGGTCTAAATGGTACGCTCTGCCTGACCATCCATATGCAGATGAAATGCTATGCTGAGGTTTACTTGAGTACCAAAACCTTTCTGAAATGATCTCCAGAAATGAGATGTAAACTGAGTACCCCTATCTGAAATAATAGACAAGGGAACCCCATGCAATCTGACTATCTTGCGGGTGTAGAGTCTGGCATAATCCTCTGCTGAATCTGTAGTCTTAATTGCTAGAAAGTGGACTTATTTAGTCACGATGTCCATAATCACCCAAATAGAGTCCTGCTGTGGGCGACTACAAGGTAAGCCTGTAATGAAATCCATGTTGATCACTTCCCACTTCCAAGTAGGAATGCTCTTGTGTCATACCTCCTGGTCTCTGATATTCCACCTTCACCTGCTGAAAATTGGGACACTTAGCCATAAAATATGCGATGTCCCTCTTTATTCCATTACACCAATAGACTTCTCGTAGATCACAGTACATCTTAGTGTCACTGAGATGAATAGAATATCTTGAACTATGGGCTTCTATCAAGATTCGTTTTCTCAGATCATCCATATTAGAAACATATAAATGGACCTGGTAAGAAAGCACTCCATCTCCCCTTGGGAGAAAACCTCTACCCTACCCTCTGCTAATGAACTGCTCCTTTTAACTGAAGTAAGATGGGGTCGTTACTTCTCTTTCACCTTAACTACTAACACAGATTCTGACCCATTCTGGACTGTCACACTGCTATCTGCTGTGTTCATAAGGCAAACTCCTAAGCGAGCAAGCCTATGAACATCCCTAGCCAATTCTTTCCTTCCTTCCTCAACATGCGAAACACTACCCATGGACAATCTTCTAAGTGCATCAACCACTACATTAGCCTTACCCGGATGGTAGAGCACATTCATATCATAGTCTTTGAGGAACTTGAGCCACCTTCTCTGATAAAGATTCAACTCTTTCTGGGTGAACACATACTGGAGGCTCTTATGGTCTATGAACACATCTACATGAACACCATACAAATAGTGTCTCCAAATCTTTAAGGCAAAAACAACGGCTTCAAGCTCAAGGTCATGAGTCGGGTAGTTCTTCTCATAAATTTTAAGTTGTCTGGAGGCATAAGTTATGACCTTACCATGTTGCATCAAGAAACAACCCAATTTGACTCTGGATGCATCACAATATACCACAAAACCATCTAAACCTTCTGGTAAAGTCAAAACGGGAGCTGTAGTCAACCTAGTCTCTAGGAAGTTTTTCTCACATTCATCTGACCATTGGAACTTAACCTTCTTCTGAGTCAACCTGGACAATGGGGCAGCTATGGATGAAAATCTTTCAACAAATATCTTGTAGTAACCAGCCAAACCCGAGAAGCTTTTAATGTCTATCAAAGAGTTGGGTTTAGGCAAGTTCATTATTGCCTCTATTTTTGTGTGAATCAACTCGGATGCCTTCACTAGACACCACATGACCAAGAAAAGCAACTGACCTGAACCAGAATTCACACTTACTGAACTTAGAGAATAACTGGCGATCCTTAAGAGTTTGCAGAACAACCCTCAAATGATTCGCATGCTCTTCCTCGGTTTGAGAATATACAAGTATATCATCAATGAAGACAATGACGAACATGTCCAAATACTGCTTGAACACCTTGTTCATTAAATCCATAAAAGCTGCAGGAGCATTTTTTAGTCCATAAGACATAACTACAAATTTGTAGTAACCATACTGAGTTCTAAAGGCTGTCTTAGGAATGTCATAATCTCTGATTCCGAGATGATGATAGCCAGATCTAAGTTCTATATTAGAGAAACAATTGGCACCCTAAAGCTGGTCAAACAAGTCATTAATCCTGGGTATGGGATACTTATTCTTGATTGTGACCTTGTTCAACTATCGGTGGTCGATACATATCCTGAGAGAACCATTTTTCTTGTAAACGAAAAGGACTAGAGAACCCCATAGAGAGATGTTGGGTATGATAAAGCCCTTATATAGAAGGTCTTTCAACTATTCCTTCAATTCTTTAAGATCATCTTGAGCCATTCTGTATGGTGGAATTGAGATAGGTTGGGTATCTGAAAGGAGATCTATTCCGAAGTAGATTTCCCATTCAGGAGGAACTCTGAGAAGATCTTCTAGAAACACTTCTAGGAATTCATTAACCACTGGGACTAACTCAAGAGTTGGGGTCTCAGAATCTAAATCCTTAACCCAAACAAGATGATAGATATACCTTTTGGAAATCATTTTTCTAGCCTTAATGTAAGAGATGAACCGACCTACAGGCACTAAGGTATTTCCCTTCCACTCTAAGATTAGATCATTTGGAAATTGAAACCAAATAATCCTAGTTCAACAATCAACTAAAGCATAATAGGAATGTAACCAATCCATGCCTAGAATAATATTGAAGTCAGTCATTTCTAACTCTACAAGATTGAATGAGGTGACTTTTTTGGAAACTATGATAGGGAAGTTTCTGTATACCCATCTAGCTATAATTGGGTTACCAATAGGAATAACGACTGAGAAGGGTTCTGGGAAGATTTCTAGACTGACACCAAAGCTTAATGCTATATAAAGAGTTACAAAAGAAAGTGTAGCTCCAGGATCCAACAATGCATACATATCAAGATAAAAGACTCATAACGTACCCATGACCACATCGGGAGAATCCTCCTGATCCTGTTGAGACCGAAGAGAACAGAACCTGTTTTGGCACTGACCACCACCTGTACTAGAAGAGGCACCCTGCTGAGTCCGGTGACCTGGTGTAGCTGCTGTAGAATTAGCATGATTCTGTGGGCGAGTATCCCTACCCTTATGAGAAGTTACTGGACAATCCTTTATTTTGTGGCCTGGCTTACCACACCCAAAATAATTTCCACTTCCTGCCATACACTCACCTTGGTGGTTTCTACCACACTTCTTGTAGACTGGATAAGTGCGCCCACTAGTGACACTGCCTTGGGACTTAGAGCCTGGTGCCCTATCCAACTGATCTTGTTTGAACATTGGGTACTAGGGCACTAGAAGAAGATGGGGCTGGAGCTAAAGACTTACGCTGGAACTAAGAGCGATTACCACCATATGACCTCTGCTGAGAGTAACTAAAGTCACCTGTCCTAGACCTCTTGCTATCTTTTCCTCTCTTTTTGATTTTCTCCTTCAATTTGTTGGGAATGAGTCATTAATCTAGAGATATCCATCTCCTTTAAAAGCATAGTGGTCCTGCACTGCTTGACCACATCATCAGATACACCAGACACAAACTTACTCATACGGGCACTGGGATTAGCTACCATTGCTGGAGCATACTTAGAAAATTGAGTAAACCTAAGAGAGTACTCCTTCATTCTCATATCATTCTGCCTTAAGTTGATGAACTCTTAAACCTTGGCTTCCCTGAGTTCAACTGAGAAAAACCTGTCAAAAAATGCAGTCTTGAAGTGATTCCAATCCACTAGGCCTGCATTAGCACTTTGAGACTCCTTACACTGCTGATATCAGGTATGAGCCACTCTTTTCAGATGGTAAGCGGCTAAGTCTGCACTCTTGACCAGAGTGACACCTATAATATCTATCACCTTCTGAATGTCCTCAAGAAATTCATGTGGATCCTCTTCAGACTTGGAACCATGAAACTCTGGAGGATCCATCTGAGTGAAATCTTGGACTTTAGCTACTGCGAAGTTATTCTGAGGTGGGGCTGGTGCCACAGCTTGCTTGTTAACCTGAGAAGTCATGGCCTGAGCAAGCACCTGAAAGGCATCCCTGAACTCTGCATGAGTGACTTGCTAATTTAGAGGGTCTGTTGGAGCTGGTGGTGCTTGCTGATTCCCGTTTCAATTTTCGGTTCCCCTTTCGTTTGCTCTTCTAGGAGGCATTTCTGTAACGCAAATAACATGAGTTAGAAGGATATTAGATAGATTTCACACTCTACGAGATAGAAAAGAAAGAAGGGAAGTTTTCCTAAAAATGTCTTATAGATTCTCCCCCATAAGTGTGGCAACCTTCACACCCATGAAGAAGACTCTACTCGACGCAAATTTCAGGCTCCGTAGGACTTGAAACTAATTCTCTGATTCCAAGTTTGTCATGCCTCGAAGGTACCTCTTAGATTCAACATGGCTCTTAGTGTCATAAGTAACCCTAAGATAACCCATGGTCTAGCATAACTAAGCATTTTGAAATAAAATATTATCTGCACGGAAGCTAATAGGTTTAAAATAAATAAGCAGGAAAACAATAATCCAATAATCATTTGAATATATAAGAAGATTTGATAATGGTCTAAATAAATACTAGCTGCAGAAGCTGAAACTTATACTATGTCTAAAAGCCTCTAACTGAAATGAGTTGCTGGGACAAACCTCCAGCTAACTCCAAAGGTCTGTAAACTAAAAATAAAGACTGAATAAGCATAACTATGTCCTCAGACTATGAGGACTCACCACTGAGCTGCTGAGTAAGGACTGGAGGATTGCACTAAATACAGTCTGGATATTGGGTGCCTGAGCCTATATCATGAGAAGATGTAGCACAAAATTATGCGTCAGTACTTGGAAGGTACTAAGCATGCAGGATATATGCAAAGTTGTATGTATAAGTACTGAACATGAATAATATAATGAGCAGGAAAGTGAAAGACAAGCTGACACAATGACCAAGTATTTAACATGAGCTGTAACATGCTGAACTGAACTGAATAAACTGAATACTAAAATACAAGGTCAATGCAAATACTGAATCTGGACTATGGGAGCTACTGTTAACTGACATATCCCAAGATGAGCTAACTGTGGGGCCAACCTATAACCCTGGCTGGGAAGGTGTTCATACCTTGCCAAGGGTACAAATATAATTTGACATGGATATACGAATTTGATGTCCAACAAAGGACTAGGGTATCAAGAATAAACTGATGGGTGACCCCCTTTAAAACCTACAGTGGTACCTCAGTTCTGGGACTTAGAAATTGCTACTAAAGGTCTCAGCCTAAATTGAGGTGTATACATCGGACTCTATATTTAGCTCATGTGGTTTATATCGGTTAACAATCACTTCCACAGAATTAGACTCAGTACTCTTGTACATGGCCCTCAGTTCAGTTTTATTGTTATCAGTATGTCTTTTCAGAATACTTTTGCATTTTAGATTTTATGCATCTTATGTTTGGGCCATTATATACAGACCAGTTTTTTTCACTCAGTTTACATTTAGTAGAGTATATCAGTATTTTTAGCATGCTCAGTAGAAGAAACTCCCCTAAGAATTTACTTTAAACATGACTTTTGGCATGACTCATGGTTTTTAGCTCAGTTGAACTATTTTTGACTTACATACATAATTCATCTTTTCATTCTATGGGTCCCCAAGTAAAAAAAATTCTTATCGTTAAATATCATGATCTCACAGTTACAGTTCAGAAACATGATTTACACACTCTTCACTAAAAGAGCTTATGTTTTATAGTTTGACTTATGCATTCTCAAATGTTTATACTTAGTCCAATTTTCAGCTATGCTGCCAGTATATACGTATTTTCTCGTGATTTAAAGTTATTGCATTATCTCACATACTCAGTATATTCAGTAGTACTAAGCGCATACATTTTTGTGCTAAATCCTTTAATAATATAGATTCAGCAGCCCATTATCAGACTTGCGGCTAGTAGTTCAGCAGCACTTCCAGTCAGCTTGGTGAGCCCTCACATTCGGGGACTTAGAGTTCTGTATTTCTTTCGTTTATCTTAGCCTTTTATTTCAGATAGTTTAGAGTTAGTTGGGGGTCCTATCCCAGCAACATCAGTTAGTACAGGCTTTATAGATAGTCACTCAGTCAGTTAGTTGTATCCTTTTTCAAATGAATTTATATTTTAGTTTATCAAAGTTCATTTTATTATAGAATGTTTCAAGAGTTCAACACATGTTTTATCTTCTGTATTATCTTTCAATTTGTATCTCAGTAATATGCCATGTGATGGGTTAGCTTGGGGTTATTTGTGACTCTGAGCACCATATTACCTCCAGGGTGTAGGCTTGGGTCATAGCGGAAAAGATAGTTGGAGTTTCTTAAGGATTATCATATGACGATCCTTTACAATTTGGGAAAGGCCAATGTGATGTGGATTCCTTGTGTCAGAAGGCAGTATGGGTGGCCTGGGTATGTTGTGGATAGAGGAACGTCCTTTTCCTATAGATGTTCAGTCCTTGGCTAATAGCTTTGTTAGACTTGGAAATTTGTAGCCTAGTAAAGTTCTCTCTTATATTGAGGTCAGTCACATCTGATGGAGCAGATTAGGACTCGTTGAATAGGGATGTGAATTTAAGGGTCATTCCAGATGATGTGTTAAAAGGTGAAGCAGGAAGATATTTTGGATCAGAAAGGTATTTCGAGAATTAAGGGTCGTATTTGTGTTTCTAGAGTGGATGATTTGACCATCATAAAGGAAAGCTTATAATTTTAGATATTCCATTCTTTCGGGAGCAAGGAAGATGTAACATATTTTGAAGCAACACTATTAGTTATGTGTCATAAAAAGCAAACTTATGGAGTATGCGTCTCAATTCTTGAATTGAAAACAAGTGAAGTATGAGCACTAAATATTGAATGGTATGACTCAATGATGCCTATACCTGAGTAGAAGTGGGAGCGTATTACTATGGACTTTGTGGTAGGGTTACCAAAAACATTGAGAAAGCTTGATTCTATTTGGTCATTGTGGATAGGTTGACTAAATCTACTCATTTTGTTTTGGTTCATACTTCCTACACTTTAGGGAGATTGGTTAGAATCCACATTCAGGAGATAGTCTATTTGCATGGGTGCCTATTTCTATCATCTCAAACTGAGGTACTCATTTTAGGAGGTATATGTAGAAGGAGTTGGATACTCAGGTAGATCTTAGCATATTTTTCCACTTACATATAGATGGCTAGTACGAGTGGACTATTTAGGTTCTAAAGAATTTTCTTTTTTGCTTATGTGATTTATTTTATAGGTCATTAGGACTAGTTCTTTCCTTTAGTAGCATGACCAAACATCTTCTCTTCTCTTCTACCATTGTTGTCCCCTCATATCACTACATCCCCTTTTTCTCTCTCATATGTCACTCTCTCTCCAAGCTTTGAATAAACTAGTCCCTCACCTTTTTTCCATTGTAACCCATTCTAACTCCTTCTCTTTTTCATTATTTCTGAGTTTGATATTTTGGAGTCAAAAGAATACAGATAATAAAAAGATGATTATCAAACTCTCTCAAACTCAATTCACAGCTCTGAATCAGTCAACCTCACTAAACCCCCTTTATTTATTATTTAACTCATACTTTCAAGTTTTATTAGAGGTATAATGCATGATTAATAATAGACTCTTGATTCTATTTGGTTGGACTAGCTATTAGAAGACTAAGTCTAGTTTTGTTTAGAGTGAGTTCTTATTTGATTTTGATTACATAAGAGTCTGTTTGGACTCTGTTAGAGTCAAGGGATGAGGTCTCATTATGATCTTTGTCCCTTTCCTCACTATTTCTATGAAAAGCCTTGAGCAAAACTCTAAGGTTTGCTTAGTCTATTAAGATCTTATGTTCCATGCTCTATTACATGCTTCAGTCTTGTTAGAAGACCAATGGTCTATTTGATATTAGAGTAGAATTGTTATGATATATTATTACCTTGTAATTATTCATTACTTGCATCTTTGTTATCCCACACCCTTTCTCTCTTATCTGTTAGAATTATTTCCTTGTTGCTTGGAACTTACTATTTTAAGAGGATGGTCTTTGATTGAGACTAGGGCCAATAGAATTTTAAGAGGGAGATTGAAGTAGTTTACTCAGACCCTCAATGTGAGTTTATTGATTAGGAATCTCTTACCCCTTTTGGGATGAGAAGCTTCAAAGTCTTTCATGTTTGGGGCTCACTTTTTTTTATTTATCTTTTACTCTATTGGATCATCTTCCTCATTTTGAGAGAAGAGATCATGGTGTTGGGATAGTGAGATCATTGAATTTTCAGAAATTATATCAAGACTTCAGTACGATTCAACTTTTTCCAATCTATATTGAACTTCTCTTTTTTCTTTTTAACTTATTTGTGGCTTTGATTAAGTTCTAGTATAAGGGAATGGTTTGGTATGAGTATTGGTATAAATTGAGTTACTTTTCTCATAAACGAACATGAACTCCTAAACACTTTCTCATGACGAGCATGTCCTACTCTCACCCTAGACCATGTTTGTGTATTTATTATATTGAATGTGTCAGTGTTGGCCCTAAGTTAAAGAGTTCTGATAAATCTGAAATAGAACCTTTTCCTCTAAGTGTGTCAGATTAGTTCTCTTTACTTAATTGTAATATTTATTCCTTTTCCTCTCTTTTCTCTATTTCCTCATACTATGATAATGTAAAATTTCCCATCTTGACCATGGGTTTGATGTGAGATTGAGAGAACACCTCAATCATACACTAATCTACTCAAAGACCTAGGGACATCATACATTGAGTCTTCTTTCCCTTGTCCTTTATCTTCCCATTCTCTTCTTATTTTACTGGAACTTTCTCAGTTTAGAAGAACACTTAGATTGATCTCCAAGTTAGTTACAGCTGAAAACTTTGAGAATTACTTTGTTTTCTCGATATTCTTTAAGCTAGAGATTCTCCGAATATCCCTAAATCAGAAAGATCCATAATATGGACAAGTTGCGTTCATTCATTCTTGTTTGTGAATTCATGAACTGGGAATCCTTCCTCTTTATTTTTATAGTTTTTATGTATAATGAGGTTGTGAAATAAACTTCCAACTGAGTTGATGAGAATGACCATCCTTGGGATAAGTTTGAGTTTATGGGACCAAAATCATCTGAAGTCTCAACCTTGTTTTATTTATGATACATGCTTTCTTTACTTTTGTAACACCCCAAAATCTGAACAAGCTACCTTACAGTACTTAGTAGGAAAACTATAAAAAATTCAAGTTTCTAGGGATCACGGTCAGGATCACGAGTTGTCATTCTAGTTCACGACCCATTGTCTGATCTGTGGTCTGACCTCCTGTGTTTGCTCTCCCAAAAATTCATGGGTGACTCTATAATGGTGGTTTAGAACCATAATATGTCCAGTCATCCGTGATTTTAATCATCAGAGGACCCTCCATTTAGGGTCCAAAAACCACGGCTCAATCGATAGCCCATCAGTCAGTTCTACAGACAATCCTGTCGATCTTGATTTATTAAGATCAGAGGACCCTCATCCTCCAAAGCTCAAACCATGGGCCACAGGACCGTCCATTGATCCATTTCATAGATCATCGACTGACTCATGGAATGAGGGTTCAACAAGCCTTAATAGTGGTTCCAGGTTCCATGGGTCATTCCACAAGACGTTGATTGATTCAACCAGCTGTGGACCAATCCGTGAAACTCCTCAATTACAGTTTTCTAAACCCATTCAGTAAGGGTAAATTCATCTTTTCCCCACTTTTAAATCCTAAACCATGTCATTTTAGGGTCTTTAAGGAGGGGTTGTATCAGAATTATCCAAGTTTCCCCTCATTCCTTTTATCTAACCTCAAAAAGTAAGAAAATGATGCTTCTGTCAAGATTCAAGGCCTAGGGTTCCAACTCCAAGTATCCATCTTCAAGTTGTTGCTAAGGAATCTTCGAAGTTCAAGTATGTGGGTATTCAATAAGGGTCTTCTTCCATCCTTCTGCCCAAAACTTCAAGTTTTACTTTGATTTATGAAAATTATGAAACTAAGGTTCTTACCCAAGTTTTGAAATTCTTATAAATTCAGTTTGTTTACATCAATATATGATTTCTAATCTTAAATACATGATTTGGCATGAGTTCCTACAAGTATTTCTTAAACCCATGATTTGAGAATGAATTCAACATGATTTGACATTATTACATATTTTTAAGTAAAATTGGCATATTTAGATATCATGACCTCAAGCTTCAAGAATTATGTTTTCATGAACAGTAGGGCATCCATATATGTCCACATGAATAATGAACATTTTTTACATCCAGATATGTTACACAATATGTATGAGCTATATGTATATTTTGGGAGTAGTATTTAACAATGAGCTGACGAGGGTTCTAAATAACCCAAGTCAAGAACTATGTTGCCAGTGTATGTTATTTAGCCCAATAGGAAAATGATAGTGGTTCCACTCTAAACATGGTCTAGTACCTCAACAAGGTACAAGATAGCTCTGCCAACTAGGTTACAGAAGTTGGATTCCATGTACCTCATATGGTCTATGTTAGTTACGAGAATCTCCTACAGAAATAATTTCAAGTATTTTGAATGTATATGACTCTTAACTTTCAAGATTCAGAATTTCTACTTATCCTTTACAAAAATTAACATGTTTTCAGCTTATGATATTACTTTGAGTCATTACATCACAGTTTTACTACTATTGCATGATTTTAGACATAATTATGTTTTCAAGTATGTTTTACTTTGATTCATGCATATCTCTCATACTCAGTACATTCTATTTTACTAATCGAATACTTTTTATGTTTCATCTTATTATGATGTAGATTCAGGAGCTCACTCCCAGACTCGTGGCTAGAACCAACAGGATTTCTAGTTAGAGTTGTGAGTCCTCATCCTTCGAGGGCTAGTTATGAGTTTTGTCTAGTTTTGTTTGCCTTTTTTCAGTACATAGAGTTAGATAGGGATCTTGTCCCAAAAACTCATCTTCTCAGTTTAGAAGATTTTCAGACATAGACAAATATTAGTATTTGCTGTTTCAGATTGATATTTGCAGACTCTTTTATTATATGGATTTGGTGTTCCTTGATTCAGTTATGCTTCAGCTCATTAAGTTTGTTGTTTATGTTTAAGTCATACCAAAGCCAAGGGTTATCTTGGGATCACTTGTGGTTTCATGCCCCATGTTATGTCTAGGGAATAGCCTCAAAGTGTGACAACTTACCATGAATTTTTATTTCAATGCTAAAATTTTGTTTCCCCAAAAATGGCCTTTGTTTGACATTAGTATGCATTTACTTTTTAGAATTCCTTATGTATGATATATGTATTTTTAAAAGATCCTAGTTTGGAAACTCTTGCACTGCTGGTCTTAATATGTTTTGTGCCTTTTTGTAACGACTTGTTCTGTCATTATTAAAAGATACTATATTATGGGTACGGATTATGGGAACTTTTGGAAATATGATATTGAATTAATATAGGGTGACACGACAAAAAAATTTAGAATTTGAAATTTTTGAGTCGGGCTGACATCATCCTGCTATAGTGGAAATTTTCACGCTATAGAGGGATGATGAGACCAGAAACCAGAGAGTAATGTTTATATTCTCTTTTCTCCTCTTCAATTTTAAAAAGATGAAGCTTGTTCCAAAAACCTTCCCAAGGGTTCTCCCACGGACTTGGAGCAATGGAGAGGAGGGATTTCGCATTAATGGGGTAAAATTGATGGGTTTTCCACTGATTTCATGCCAGAATTCACCTTCACAAAGTAAAAGTTTACGTTGATTGGTCCATAGCAGCTTCTTGATATCCAGGTAGAATAGGTTTTATTGAGTAGTTTAGACCTGGATTAGAAAGCATAGGCATGATGTAGATTGATAGGAGATTGTATGCTTAGGCCTCTGGGCATGTAGTTGGGATAGATAAAATGAATGGAAACTCTGTTAGTTGAAATTTATTCATGAATTTATGTGTTTATATTATTATTGTTCATCCTTTCATGACTAATAAAAAGGGGTAGTACCCAAAATTCGGGCTAAACTAATATAAAGGCTTCTTCCTTGTTCTTGAAGGGTTGTTAGTGTTGGTGGATTTCAAAGAATCTATGGTTGTAACCAGAGGAATGGGGAATTAGTAATGTGCCAATTGTAGGAGGAATAGTTGGAAGTGGGATATGTCACCGAGTACATGTACAAGATGTAGGTTATGGTTTAAATGTAGTTAAAATCCAACTTGTGTTATGTGTACATGATAACTATTTCTTAGTATTGCTTATACAATGCATGCTCAAAGAAAGTGAATGACTATTTGATATGCTAAGTGTTAATCACATGTAATTATTGTTTAATTGAAAGCATGTTAGTTTTTACAAGTGTTGTTTCAGTTATCATTATGGTTGTTGTGATTGTATTGTTATTTGTCATTATTGTGGAATGTACCGATATTTGGATATCTCCATGGGATTAGTTGATATAAGGTTGGCAGATATTTGATGTCTGGAATTTGGTACATGGACAAGATCTCGTTCCCTGCAGGTCATGGCTAGTGGGCGACCATAAGACCCTTAGCATATGTGTACATGTATTTGATGAGTGTGAAAGTTCCTTGAGTGAACGGGGATTATGTGCTTTCTTGATATACAAGTTGGTTCCTTGAGTTGGACCTGGCTTAACTTTTTACTTAATATATGTGTTGGTTTCTTGAGTGAATCAGGGTTTATATGCTTTCTTGATATACATGTTGGTTCCTTGAGTTTGACTGGGCTTAACTGTTTACTTGATATACGTGTTGGTTCCTTGAGTGAACGGGGGATTATGTGCTTTCTTGATATACATATTAGTTCCTTGAGATGAACGGGGATTCACTATTTACTTGATATGCATGTTGGTTCCTTGAGTTGGACCGAGCTTAACTGTTTACTTGATATATATGTTGGTTCCTTGAGTAAACCAATGATTATGTGCTTTCTTGATATACATGTTGGTTCCTTTAGTTGGACCAGGCTTAACTGTTTACTTGATATACATGTTGGTTCCTTGAGTTGGATCAGACTTCATTATTTACTTGATATATGTGTTGGTTTCTTGAGTTGAACTGGGCTTAATTGTTTACCTGGTTAGGTGCTTCATTGATTAGAGTTGTCTTTGGAGGTAATCCGGGATGCATGTAAATTGCCCTAGTTGTTGTCTTAGGGATCCTTGAGTGGTCCGGGCTAATTGTAAGTTGTGACTTAATTCTAGGTTGCCTATTATTGGTGTAACTGGGACATAAATTATATAATTATTGAGTCAGGATTATTGACTTAGAACCATATTGGGAGGGGCATGTTGACTGGTTCCTCTGTCTATGGTATCTTGGTAGCGGGGTCTACAAGGTTAAGTGTTATCAATGTGAGATAGGGTTAACTAAAAATGTTCGTGTTGGCATTTGTGACATGGGTATACTCGGTGGTCTAGTGGTAATTACATTTTTAGGCCGAGAAGGCAGGGTGTCATTGTCTGGCTATTATGGCGTATAAATTTAGGTAAACTTTGAGATGCTAGGGTGTCAGTATGTGACTGGGTTAGTGGAACAAGACTAAGTATTTTGGTAAGTTCCAATTCGGCAGGATATCAAGGGTAAGAAACCTTGAGGGTCGAAAACATAAAATTCACCGGTACTCATATAATGAGAGATGACATAATAACGTGATGGCTAGTTGGTGACTAGAGTTGAACGTAATAATAAGAAAGCTCTCCCTTTTAATTGACAAGGTTGGTAATATCTTAAGGCGTTAAGAAATTGTTTAGTAAAAGACCTCTGGATAATAACTCTTAAGTTGTATGTTTTCTTCTGGATATTTATGTGATTTAATTTGGGTTGACTGATTATGCTTACCAATACGTGTTGTTTGTTTTGATATTACTCTTGCTATATCTTTTTTGGGGTATAGTCTGGTTGCAGGATTCAGTAGATGTTTCAAGCTTGACGCAGTAAAGATCTCCAGCAACTTCTATTATTGTTCCTACCATTGAAGTTGTGTCCTGATTTTGTACTTCCTCTTAGTAGCTCTTGTACCTGTAGACTAGTTCCTCGAAAAAGGTTTCAGTTGTATTTAAAGGTTGTAAACTGGTTGTTAATTTTAAAAGCATCTTTATGGTTTCTTATTGACTTCCGCGTATTGTTTTAAATGGGTGGTAAAGGTTCTCCTATCTAGGTGGATTAGAGTAGGTGCCCACACGATCCGAGTAGTTGTATCGTGAAACTATTATTTGGGCAAGAATTCAAACACTGATGCATTAAGTTTTGTGTGTTCAACAACTTTACATAACAGTTGGTGTGACCTTTTGTTTACTTAGCTAATATCATGGTCTTTTCAAATAAACCTCTAATAGACTTTTATCTTTTATGACATTATACGTCAACCATGTTTTAACTGCTTAATTTTAAGTACTAATATGGTTCTTATTTTCTTTCACTCTGCATATGGTCTTATATTGAGTCCCTTTAGACCTTGCACCTGCATTATTTTGTTGGTCCAAAGTCCCAACATTCCCTTCTATCAAGTCGGCTATCAACACAATAGAAAAAGAAATAGGCTCAAGTCTAGGAGCACAACAACAATAGCAGATATTCACAACCAAGAAATATTTGGGCCAATGTCCAATTATAAAATAAATGGAAAATGCAGTAGCTTAAACTACTTTGGCCAAATTCCAAATAAAGTTAAGCACAATAGGGATGAAGACATTTTGGCCAAGCCCAAAAAATTTGAAGAAGCAGAAACAATAATGATTGGACCAAAAGGCTCAATTATTTTCTTACTCTTTGTTTTACGCTTTTGTATGCATATTGTTCACTAACATTTTTACTAACTTAGATAATTATACATATGAATCTGATAGATCTGCTATTTGTTTATCAATGTGTTAACAATCAAACTTTGCTTAAAATTTTCATGCTTCAAATGGTTCCATCACTTGGGAAAATATAGGACCATAAATTATTATTCTTAGAAACCAATTTTCCTCCTTTAATTTAGACCTATATATTTAGACTCATTTCACTCTTGACTTGAGGCTTCAATATGAACTCATATACATGATCCAAGACAATCTTATATCTTTGAATTATAAAAATGAGTATTCAACTTGTGAAAATAGCTTAAGTATCCATTGATATATTTTCAAGCTATTAAGCAAGGAGTCTGGGTTAATTTAGTTGTGTTATTAATTATGAGATTAACTTAATCACTTAGTCCAAAATTTTAACCCGGAAAAGCATTAATTAGATTACTTTCAAATATTTCATTTTCTTTCAAAATAAAAATCTTGTCTTAATAAGTAAACTTCCTAGTGAAACATTTCTTTCAAAACCTGTCATTTTGTTAGGCAAATATGTTTAAATCTATTGGTATCCACATCTGCAAAACTTTTAAGGTGCCTAACACCTTCCACAAAAAATCATTTGAACACTTACCCTTCTTTTTGGTTTTAAATAACGGTTTTAGTCCAAAAATTCCGATTTCTCAAAATGGTTTGCTAATTACGTAAAAATTTGGTGGAAACTCTATTTATTAAAAAATAGTCAAGTTAGTGGTATGCTTTTCACTTTCAATATAAAAGTGGATCGTAACAAATGGTGCTCAAATGAATTACACTGTCAGAAAGAGTTGCTTGTAATATCTATGCATTTGAGAAGTTCAGAGCATACTAATTTGGGACTAGTGTTATAGTCCACATTGATCATGCGGCTATCGACTACCTCATGGCCAAGAAATATGCAAATCCAAGATTGATATGATGGATGCTTCTCCAAAAAAAAAAATCCGTTGAGGTTAAGGATCAAAAGAGGTGTGAAAATCAAGCAGTAAATCACTTGCCATGACTTGAAGAAGGGGGAGGTCAAAATATGAGCTTGAAATTAATGAATTTTTTTTGGATGAGTGAGTGTTGGCAACTTCTCAAGATTTGGTGCCATGATTTGCCAACTTTTCCATTACCATGCTAGTGACATCAAGCTTTAAGATTTAAATTTCTATCAAAAGAATAAGTTCTTGAATGAAATCTGGATAATTTATTGGGATGAACCATTGCTCTTTCCAATGTATGTTAACAACATCATTAGAAGATGCATCCCTAAATTAAGATGATGCCTATCATAGATTCTTGTTACTCGTTGCTTATTGGGGGCCATCATAGTAGCAGCCGGATGATATCAAAGATTCTTCAAAATGAGTTCTATTGGATGATCATTTATCAAGAAACCCATGACTTTGTGAAATTATGTAATCCATGTCAAATACATGGGGTTATCTCAAGATGATATGATAAACCAATGACACCAATTCTCATAGTTTAGTTGTTCGATGTTTGGGGGATTGAATCTATGGGTCCATTTGCAAGTTCTAACAATAATAAGTACATTCTTGTTACAGTTGACTATTTATCCAAAGTGGAGGTAATTGAGCTCCCGAATAATAAAGAGAACAATGTCCCGCATTCTTGAAAAAAGAATATATTCTCTAGTTTTGGAACTCCAAAGGCAATAATTAGTGGTGCAGGCTCTCACCTTTGCAATCATATATTTGGTGCTCTTCTCTAAAAATATGGCATCAAGCATAAAATATCAACTCCCTATAACCGCAAGTTTGGCGAAGTTGAAGTGTCCAAAAAGGAGATCAAAAATATCTTGTCCAAGATGGTGAATGTTAATAGGACTGATTGGTCTTTAAAGTAGGATGATGCCCTATGGGCATACAGGATTGTCTATTACACACCAATAAGCATGTCTCCTTATCCGTTGGTACTTGGTAAGGATTGTCATCCCCCCTTGGAACTTGAGAACAAGGAATTGTGGGCCTTGAAGAAGTTGAATCTTAATTGGGATGATGCCTCAAACTTGAGAATGATGAAACTAAACAAGGTTGATGAATTCCAATTGCGAGCATATGAGGGTTCTTCACTCTATAAGTCTTACATAAAGCACTTTTATGATAAGAAGATTTTGTAGATGGAGTTTAGTACCAAGGATTGGGTCTTATGGTTCAACTCGAGACTCAAGCTATTTCTTGGAAAATTGAAATACAAATGTTCTAAACATTTCAGAATTGCCCAAGTGTTTCAACATGGTGAAATCAAGCTGGAGTGCCAAAATGGCACAAGAATCAAATTTAATAAGAAATAGGTTGATATTACTTGAGCTACCTGATGAAGTGAAGCTAATTAAGGTGATCTACCTAAATACCCCGTGAAAGAGGGGTAAACTTGTCATGAGTAATGTTAATCAAGTGCTTCTTGAGAGGCAAACCAAGTGTTATTATTTTCCTTATTTCTTATATTTGTTATGTGAAAAAAAGCATGAAATATAGGGAAACCTAATGTAAGAAATCAAGTGCTTGTTGGGAGGAAAACCAAGTGTTATTAGTTGTTAGTGATTCCTAGTAGAGTATCAAGGTAGCCCCTTGTCCCGGTAGACTATATTTTATGTTAGAGGCTTCATAGACTAGTCAGTAAAGTGTTAGTTTTTAGTCATTCTATAGATATTCATTTCTTTTGATTTCATATATAAATATATGGACTTCTGCTTTCAAAATAATTACATGCTCACTATATTTTAAAGCATCCACAGAGTTATTATGTATCTAATTTAGTAGTAAGCTAGGCCAAGGGTTCATTCAGGCCAATAGTGGTTCCGAGTGTCCGCTACTCCCAAGGTATATGCTCGAGGCATGACAAACTTAGTATCAGAGCACTAGGTTCAAGTGTTCTAGGATGTCTATAAAGCCGCATCTAGTAGAGTCCTTTTTATAAGTGTGAAACGTGCCACACTTATAATAGGGAAATTATAAGGTGTTAGAAAGTATCACCATCCTTTCATACTCTAGTTCATGCAATAGAATTTAATTCTAGAAATATTTCTATCCTAACTCGTGCATTCGCATATTTCAGATCATGCCTCAAAAAAAGACCGTCAGTCAGAGGAACACTACAAGTTGTGAGGTTCCCATTAGAACCAACACTAACAATATGCCTCCACCTACTAGGATGCAGACTAGAAATGGAACTTGCTTTCCAGATCAGGATACCAGTGTTGGAGTTCAAACTGTGCAAGCTAACTTAGTAAGAGTTCCTGTAACACCTGCTCCTTAGCTTCCCTACACTGCTATGTTTGAAGCAGAATTTAGGGGAGCTATTCAGATGCTCACCCAATGGGTAGCAACTCAGTCTAACCATCATGGCACAACACCTACTATTTCCAACTCACATGATTTTCTAGGTGCTTTGAGGATCTAGGAACTCTTCTTAATGAAACCATCGGTGTTTACATGGTCCAATGTTGATGAGGACCCTTAGAATTTTATTGATGAAGTTCACAAGATCTTGAGGATTATGCATTCTACTGAGATAAAGGTAGTTTAACTTGCTTCTTATAAGCTTAAAGATGTTGTGAATGTTTGGTATGACCAGTGGAAGCAGCATCATGGTGAAGATGCAACCTCTTCTATTTAGGATGATTTCATGAATGCATTTCTCAACCATTTCTTCCCTCATAAGTTGAGACAGCCAAGGCAGAGGAGTTTGTGAATCTGGAACAAGGTTTTATGAGTATGAAGGAATATAGCCTTAAGTTCACCCAACTATCCCTCTATGCTCCAAAGATGGTGTCCAACATAAGGGAAAGAATGAGAAAGTTTGTGTCTGGGACTACTAAGCATGTGAAGAAAGAGTGCAAGACCGCACAATTGATTAATGATATGGACATCTCTAGGCTTATGGTATATGATCAACATGTTGAGTAATAGAAGAAGAAAGATAAAGAGGAACACCAAAGTAAGAGTGCCAAGTCAGCAGGCCATGAGGCTAATCAGCAGAGGCGTGGGAATGGGAATAGATTATTCTTTCATAAGAGGTCGTCTAGACCTGCCCCCATAAAAAGCTATTGCACCTACACCTAGAATCAGGAATGACCAGAAGTTCCAGAGTAATAAGAAGTTTAGAGCTCAGGGTTCCCAATCTTAGGGTAGTGTGGCTTAAGAAGCTACTCGATACCCACCTTGTGGAAAGTATGGTAGATCCCATCCAGGGTAGTGTCATGATGGAACATGTGGATGCTATAGGTGTGGCTAGTAGGGCTATTTTTTGAGGGATTGTCCATCTGTGAGACAAGGTAATGGGACAAACAAAGCTCGATCTACTGCATAAGTAGCTCCAATAGGGTGAGTTACCAAGAAAGGTGCTACTTCTGGGATAGGCGAGGGTCAAAACTGTCTGTATGCTATGTCCAGCCAACAGGATCAGGAAAACTATCTAGACTTTGTCATTAGTATGTTAATGGTTTTCTCTGTTGATGTTTGTTCTCTATTTGATCCAGGTGCCACTTTATCATTTGTGACCCTGTATATTGCTACAAAGTTTGGAATATGTCTCGAACAACTTTTAGAGTCTTTCATTATTTCTACTCTTGTTGGTGAGTCTATAATGGCTAAAAGTGTCTATTGAAATCGCTCAGTGTTAACGCATCATAAATACACCACGACTGACTTAGTTAAGTTAGACATGGTGGATTTTTACATTATTATAGGCATGGATTAGTTATACTCCTGGTATGCCGTAGTCAATTATAGAATCAGAGTTGTAAAGTTTTAATTCCCAAATTAGCCAGTCATAATGTGGAAAGGTAGTCCAGTTGTTCCTAAAAGTCAATTCATTTCTTACCTTAAGGCCCACAAGTTAGTTTCCAAGGGGTGTATTTACCACTAAGTAAGAGTTAGGGACTCTAGTGTTGAAACTCCACCCCTTCAGTTAATTCTAGTTGTGAATTAGTTCTCTGAAGTCTTTCCCGGTGATCTTCCCAGAGTCCCTCCCAATAGGGAAATAGACTTCAGAATAAATGTCCTTACCAATACACAACATATCTCTATTTTGCCATATAGAATGTCCCCAGCTAATTTAAAAGAGCTAAAAGAACAATTGAAAGATCTCTTTGATAAAGGATTCATTTGACCAAGTGTCTTACCTTGGGGTGCTCCAGCCCTTTTTATACATAATAAAGATGGATCCCTTAGAAGTTTTATTGACTATCATTAGTTAAAAAAGGTTAGTATAGAGAATAAGTATCCCCTTCCTGGAATTGATGACCTGTTCAACCAGGTTTAGGATGCTACTTGTTTCTCAAGACAGATCTCAGATTCAGCTATCTTTAGTTGAAAGTTTAATCTTATTTATTTCTTTGGGGAGAAAGTATGACTTTAATTGTGGGGTGGAATATCTTTCGATATAAGTTAAGGGTGATGTATACCATAGGTTGTTGAGTTTTTATTTATTTATTTTCTAAGTTAGTTGAAAATTTGAAAAAATATATGAAAAAGTCTAAAAACACAAAAAAAATTTCCTTTTATTCTTTAATTAGGACGATTTTAACTTTTTAGTTCTTTAGTAGATGCATACTTCACCCACCCCTTGTTTTATTTTTAGTTCTTTTTCGAGGGGAGGCCTTTGAACCGAGTAACTTTTTATTTTTGGGGTTAGTTTTTGATCTTTTAGGTAGAATGACTTCCCCAATGATAGATGCTTGACGATCTTCTTGAGGGAAGTTAGTCATTAGGAGATAGTGAGTCAGTAGGGACATTTGAATGTTGGGTGCTTGATTGACTGAATTATGTAAGTTTTAGTCTTGAGTTCAAAAGCATGTTGTGAAAAAATGAATGACTTCTTTTGAGACACCTAGACTCATTTTCATGACTCTTGTAAGATTGTTAGCTTAAATTGTAACTCTTGTTGTTTGCTTGATGGAGGGTCGATATGGATCCATCTTGATTTGAACATGTGCCATGTGTGTTAGGATTTTATGATATTTCATGCTTTCATAATAATGTCTAGAACTTGTCTGATGTGTTTGCCAAGCAAAATGAAGAACATCGAAATTAGGAAATGATAGTCTTTTCTTTGATAAGCCTATTTTTAATCCTTCTCTTTACCTATCCAAAACTGATCTTAGTTATCCTCGTTAAGCCTTTATCCAGTTCTTATGGTACCAACATTTAATTTGAAGCTTAATCCTTTTGTTTTAATTGACCTTAAATTTTATCCAAAATTTCTAAGCACTTTAATTGAATAACGAGAAGTTTTAAAGGAGTAAGAGTATAAAAAGGGAATAGTTAAAGTTGGAAGCCAGTAGAAAAGACTAAGGGTGCAAGAAAAAATTTCATATGCTATTAGGAGGGAGTAGAGATAAAGAAACAAGAAGAAGAAGAAAAAAGAGTGATAAATTAGTCGCTCCTTGCTAATGATGTGTGAACTTGCTTAAAAATATGAGAAAACAAATAAATCTATAGGTGAAAAACATTAAGCAAAAGTAGTTGATTGAGGATGGTGCAAAAGAATAAAAAAGTGTGATGTATTAGAAGTGCTTATGGAGGAGAGTCACTATTTTATCCAAAATAATTTCTACCCGTCCCTTAGCCTACATTACTACTCAAAAAGTCCTACTTGATCTTAGATTTGATATTCCTATATTAGTAGAGTAGTACATTAAGGGCAAGCTTATATTTCATCAAATATTTCATGTAAAATTCTTTGTGAGAGTGAGAAAACATCCTATTCTTATACCCATTTATGCGATAATTTGTATTCTTTTGAGTGAATATGGGTTCTTTTGTTATGAAGGCACATGATTGAAGATAAATAGGTGAAATGATTAGCTCCTTGGTTAGGTGCTTGGTATGAGTTTTATAATATCGTAGAGTCTATTCTTGAGGCTAGGAAGTCTTGAAATAGTTGTCGTGAGTTTTAAATTGTGAATGAAGCATCTATAATAAGAACTTGTCATCTATTATCTGTGGTTGTTGAGCCTTAGCTTGAGTAGACATGTTTATTGGTATAATTTTGAGTTAGATTCTAGGCCATGAGTGTATACCTTACTCGAGGATGAGCAAGATTTTAAGTGGGGGTGCTAATGTGAGGTTAAAAGTCATGCTATTTTACTATCATTCACCTCACATTTGTTCTTGTTGTCATATTTTCTTGAGCTTAAATAATGCGAATTACACTTATATTTGGTATTTTATTATGTAGGATAGTTTTGAGATATTTGGAGTTTAAACAAGAAGAAAAAGATAAATAAGGAACCAAAAGCAACCAAGGAAGGATCAACATCACAAAGCGTCACAAAAGAAGCGGAAAATGACAAACTAGTTGAACCCTTTCTTCACTGCCTTGCTTTGTGGAAGTGGCGCGGATTTCACTTAGGTTCTAAATATTTTCTCCAGGGTAGCTAGAACCATTCCCTTTCTTTGGAAGGGTGGTGCAAAATTTTAATATTCTCTGAATTTAGATAATTCTTTTTGTCATTGCCTTGCTTTCTGGCTGTGGCGCCAGCGGGTACTTCCTTAGTAATATTTTGTTAGTTTTTTTAAGTCCCAAGGGTTACTAAACTCCATAAATACCCCCCTCCACATATTTTTTAAAGGATACTTCTGATTAGGGGAAGCAAAAAGTTAGAGCAAAGCTCAAGAACAAGGTTTAGATGTATCCTTTTAGGAGTAGTATGGTACCAGGTGTAGGTCTCTGATAGGTTGGCTTTATGTGTTCAAAGTTTGGACTTAGGGAACTAACTTATTACATTAATTTATGGATAGAGTATGGGTGACTCAGGAGAAACATCGTATGGCCTAGAGTAGGCAAAAGAGTTATGTTATTCAGAGTGTTTGAGACTTGGAGACTATGGTTAGAGATAGAGTGTTCCTTTAGGTGTAACCCATAAAGGTCGTGATGAAGTTCAGGAGGAAGGGCAAGCTTAGACCTAGGTTTATTGACCCTTTTGAGATCCTGCAGCATGTTGGGGAGGTGTCTTATGAGTTTTCTTTGCCTTCTTCTCTTTTGGGTGTTCACCCGGTGTTCCATGTATCTATGGTGAGGCAGTACATTTTGGATAAGTCTCACGTGCTTTAGTGGTATTTGATTCATCTAGATAGGACTATGGCTTTTGAGTATAAGCCTATTTTTATTCTAGATAGGAACGTCAGAAAGTTGAGTTCTTAGGAAATTCCATTGGTTAAAGTTCAGTGAAGGCATCATCCAGTCAAGGAAGCTACTTAAGAGATCGAGCTTGACATATGGACTAGATATCCTCGCCTTTTGTAGCCTTCAGGTACTTCATATTCTTTGACTTTCGAGGATGAAAGTTCTTTTTAGTAGTGGATGACGTAATGAACCTCCTAGTGATTTTTGCATTTTCATGCATTTTTATTCTTGTAGCTTATATATTGTATTTGTGACCTAAGAGATAGCTTTCACAAATCTCGAGGTATTTAGTCTGGCTTTAGTTAAGTTTTCCTGTTTTAGATATTTTAATGTTGAAAAGTGTGAGTTTGGTTAACATTCTTAGTAAACAGACTCAAATGAGAATTTTGTCAGTTCTATTAGCTCTAGAACATGGATTTTAGGTTAGTGGGACATTTGGTTTTGGTCCTGAGGCTTTCGAACTCATTTTGGATACTTAGGAGGATTTTGAGGAATTTTAATAAAGTGTTGATTTTGGTCAATATTTTGTCAAGAAGACCTTCGTTGGTAATTTTGATGCTTATGTTGAGTCTCAAATGTCATTTTTAGTTAGGTATCATTTTTTATTTACGTTTACAGGAATGAATTTAGAGGGTCCATTAGTGACTTGCTTTGTACTTGGAAATTGTTGGTTTTTCAGTTGTAGTGCAGGGTCATTTTACCCTTTGTGTTCGTGATGGGTGCATCGTGCTTGTGAAGGGTGAGGTTGATAAGTTTGTAAATACCAACTTATTTATCTCTTTAGTTCGAATTATTGCCTCAATCTTATGTTATTTAGAATATTTTTTGTAACAACCCTTCCTATCATTATGGGGGAGCTATTTGTGAGAGAAAACAGGTTAAAAACTTTCGAGTTGGGGAGTTGAAAATTTTGAGTTAGGCCAGTCTCGGATGAAATCTGAGCGAAGCAAGGTCAAGGGAAATCTGGGAAAGGATTGGGTAAAATGACTAAGTTTGAGTTGATTTTCCTATTAGCTAAGGCGTTAAGTAGTCCGTAGGACTTTTTGAAAATGAATTCGGGTGAGTAAAACTCCCAATATCAACCTTGATGTGAAGGGGTTGGTCTGGAACGTCAAGGTTTGAAGGTGTGTTGTGAAATGGGAAAAACTAGGAGGATTTCCGAGTTTCTGTCCCAGGTCAACTGCTATAGTGGGTCACATGCTTAAACAGTGATGCTGCAATAGCAAAAAAATTCTTGCTATAGCAGGAGTCAAAGGTGGTCAACCCTGCTATAGCGGGCGACTTCTGCTACGTCGGCACTGCTATAGCGGAATTGGGCTGCTATAGTGGGATACGTCGCAGTAAATGTAGAAAATTCCCCAAAAACATTCATTTTTTCTCAAGAATGTTTTGGGCAAGGGCTGAGGTGACTTGGGGAAAATTTCATTAGTTTTTCACCATAATCCTTCGCTAAGGTAAGTAAATTTTCCCCCTAATCTAGTACTTTGATTATGGTTTCTTAGAATCATTAGTTACATGCTTGGGAAAGGGTTTAGCTTAACCTAGGATAGATATTCTAGTGAAAAAGGGGAATGTGGGGATGAACAACCTGGGTATCTTGAATTAGGTTGTCATTTAAAGTTTCCTTACCGTAATTCACTTGCATAACCATGGAATTGGTAGTAAATAGGTGAATTTAAGGTGGGAGGGCCCTGAGATGGGTGGAATGATCACGAAATTGGCCTGGTGTTTGGGATCAAGATGTAATCCAGGAATATTTAGGCCATTTGGGTTAATTTGGTGTTTATGTTATTATTTTTAGACCAAGATCAAGCTAGAGTTTTGAGAAATAGGAAGGCTCCGGTCCAGTAGAGCATTCGGGCTTTATTCAAGGTAGGTGATGGTTAACTTGTGACCCAAATTATGTGATGTGTACATGTTAACTGTTTCGTTAGTATTACTTGTACAATATATGTTTAGGGGATGGGGGAATGAATGCTAACTGATATCTGCGTGTCAATCTCGTGGAATGAACTTGTTTTAAATACTTGTTGGTTTTACAAGTGTGGGTTGTATTCATTGTGGTTGTGATTGTATGATATCTGTGATCCTTCAGTGTGCTCAAGTACCATGCCTAGTATAGATTATTGGTTTGCTCGGGTACCATGCCTAGTACGGGATATCTATCAGTTGGCTCAGGTACCAAGCCTAGTACAATTAATATTATAGTTAGTCTGGGTACCACGCCTAGTACAGTTTCTGTTATAGTTGGCTTGGGTACCACGCCTGGTACATGTTTGATCGTTCTTCTGTGTGTAAGTTCCATGAGTGAATTGGGTTTATTCATTGTGATATATGTAGTTCATGTTGGTCCATGAGTGGCCAATTTGGTGTGTTTAAATGCTAGAATGGTTCTTGTGTAGACCGGGATTGCATGTTAAATACCATAGACTATGTCCTACGGATCCTTGGGTGGTCCAAGTTACTTGAAGGGTATGCTGAATCGTATATGGGTTGTTGTTCTTATGGTTCTTGGACATGTTTCATGTGGTTGTTAAGTCAGGATTGATGACTGAGAGTCTTCCTTATAGTCACTGACTTAGATTTTACATGTTTGTCCTATTTTACTAAGTAACCTGTAGTTATATGTTCATGTTTCGTATATTTTGAGCTGGCCGATGATCCTAAAAGTACACTATTGTTTTTTGTATTGATACTACACTTTCTCTTCTTTTGTTGAGTACAGAGCATATTCTGGCAGCGGCGGCGCGACCTCATTTATGATACGGATGCTTCATGAATCTAAGTGTGAGCTATTTCTTTCATGGTGCCATGGATTCGTCGACTCTATCTAGTCCATTGTTCAGAATTAGACTTCTTTTATTTTGGAGTTGCATCCCTATATTCTAGACTATGTTAGATGTTTTGGTACACGACTTTCAGGTTCTAGGGGATATTTTCTGCAGGTATTCTTATTACTTTATTTTAGATGTAAATTTTAGTTTATTTAATGCAAAATGGTTTCTAGCTGCTTAGTTGTTTAAGTGTTGGCTTGGGTAATTGGTTCTCCTACTGGGGGTTTAGTGTGGGTGCCACTCTCAGCAATTTAGGTCATTACAAAGATGGTATCAAAGCCCTAGGTTCGTTGATCTCATCGTACAAAAATAGGTCTAGTAGAGTCTTGTGTAATGGCACAGAGACGTCTGTACTTTTCTTCAAGAGGCTACAAGACTTTAGAAAACTATCTCTTCTTTCATACTTCGTGCTATAACTTAATTCCAATTGGTATCTGTCGGTCCAAATTGGTATCTGTCTTCCTTTATTATTTTGTTCGCAAATGGTTAATACCAAACATATTGGATCAAGGGCAGTAGCTCTAGCTGCGGGATGGACAGTTTGAGGGTGAGAAAGAGGCAGGGGCAGAAGGAGAGCGACACCCTGTTGGGGTGGAGCTCAGGAGGCTTCTGAGTAGAGGTCGGTGACCCCTCCCCTAACCCATGATTATGTTGAGAAGTAGGTTGAGGTAGTGCACGAGGAAGGGACAAAACCAGAGGTGGCAACATTGGTTGGAGGTGCAGGTCTTCCCTCTATGTCGTCTAAGGTTATTCAACAGGTGTTGTCATTCCTGAGTGGGTTGTCTAGTACTGGAGCCACTCTCACTATGCCAGCTACTCAGGTTCTGGGTGCCCAACCCGCTGCCACCATAGCTCCCAAGATGGATGAATCTTTGGGTACTGATGCATTCTTCCGTTTGGTACTAGGCCCTGTCATGATCAAAACCGAGCATGAGTTGTTGACTAAGTTCTTAAAGCTAATACCTCCATCGTTTCATGGTACAAAGAATGAGGATGCCTTCGAGTTTATTCTGGATTATTATGAGAGATTGTATAAGTTGGGTATCGTACAGAAGCATGAGGTGGAGTTTGTGGCTTTTCAACTACAGGGTGATGCCAAATAGTGGTGGAGGGCTCATGTAGAGTGTCGTTCATCAGCTTTTCCTCCGATGACTTGGGCGTAGTTTCATGCCCTGCTTTTGGAAAAATATGTGCCCCGTACTCTTAGGGATCGCAAGAAGGACGAGTTTCTATCTATTGAACAGGACAACATGTCTTCTGCATCTTATGAGGCTAAGTCTCATGCCTTGTCTCGCTATGCTACCCAACTTTTTGGCACAGAAGAAGTAAGGATTCGTCTGTATGTTAAAGATTTGAATACTGACTTGCAAGTTCTATTCGTTCATACAACTTCTGCAGTGAAGAGTTATAATGAGGTGACTGACTATGTGACAAAACTGGAGGGGGTTAAGAAAGTTGGGCAGGCTATATACTAGCCAAGTAGTCCCGAAATGTGGGTAATTTCAGTGTTTCTTACTACAGAGGTCCTAGTCAGTAGATCCATTTAGCTCATCCTATCCAGTCAGCCCTGCTAGCTTCTACTGGTGGTCATTCAGGGGCCATTAAGCAATCTCCAGCTCCTAAAGGCCAGGGGGCTTCTTACTCTTCTACCAGCAGGCCCTCTTTTGAACGAGGATGTTTCCACTGTGGTGATCTGGGTCATTTTAAGAGGGAATTCCCTCTAAGGAAAGTAGGTGATCAGGTGCAGTAATAGACTAAGGTTGTGGTTCTAGTACGTGGAGGTGGTAATGGCAGAGGACGTCCAGAGGGTGGGCGAGGTAATAATCATGGAGGCCATGGAAATATAGGTAATGGTAACGCGGGGAGGGGAACAATGCTTCTAGCTAGAGAAGTTGCCTCGATTAATGATAGGACCCATTGTTATGCCTTTTCGGGCAGGTCTGAGGCTGAGGTGTCAGATGTTGTGATAATAGGTACAATTCTCATTTGTGACCGTATGTCTTCTATTTTATTTGATCCAGGTTCCACATATTCTTATGTATCTATTAGATTTACCTTGTGTCTGGACTTGATTTGTGATATTCTTGAT
The DNA here is from genome assembly GCA_003996215.1 of Jaltomata sinuosa. Lineage (NCBI taxonomy): Eukaryota > Viridiplantae > Streptophyta > Magnoliopsida > Solanales > Solanaceae > Jaltomata > Jaltomata sinuosa. The sequence continues at coordinate 1,126,297 of QJPP01000602.1, read as the reverse complement.
TCTCTTATTTATGTTTATACTCCGGTTGGGGAGTCTGTGGTAGTGACCCATGTGTATTGTTTATTCTCTGTTATGTTTATGGGTTTTCAGACTTAGGTAGATTTGGTCATATTGGATATGCTAGATTTTGATATTATTTTGGGTATGACTTGGCTATCTCCTTATCATGCTGTGTTGAACTGTAATGCTAAGACAGTCACTCTAGAAATACTGGGTATGGATAGACTAGAGTGGGAGGGTGTGTATAAGCCTATGCCAAGGAAGATCATGTCCTTTATTCGGGCTAGAAAGCTAGTGGGGAAGGATTTTTCAGCCTTCCTAGTGCATCTTTGGGATGTTAGTGCGGAGTCCCCTTTTATTGAGTCAGTCCCTGTGGTTTCTAAATATTAGGAGGTATTTCCTACGGATATGTCTGGTATGACTCTGGACAAGGATGTTGACTTCTGTATAGAGTTAGAGCGGGGCACTCGCCCAATCTCTATTCCTCCTTATCGCATGGCTCCGGTAGAGTTGAGGGAACTCAAAACTCAACTTCAGGATCTTCTAGATAAGGGATTTATTCATCCTAGTGCTGCACCTTGGGGTGCTTCGGTCTTGTTTATGAAAAATAAGGATGGTAGTATAAGTATGTGTGTATACTACATGCAATTGAACAAGGTTACCATCCAAAATAAGTATCCCTTACTCCATAAAGATGACCTTTTTGACCAGTTATCGGGTGCTTTGGTGTTTTCTGAAATTGACTTGAGGTCAGGGTATCATCAGGTGAAGATTAGGCGTGAGGATATACCTAAGATGGCTTTCCAGACTCGATATGGGCATTATAAGTTCCTGGTAATGTCATTTGGGTTAACCAATGCACTGGCAACATTTATGAGTTTGATGAATGGTGTCCTCAAGTCATTTCTGGATTCCTTTGTGATTGTATTTATAGATGATATTTTGATTTACTGCTAGAGTAAGGAGGATGTTGGATCGAGGTAGATTTTAAAGATTGACAACGTTGTGGAACACATAAAGGGAACAGGTATATGTGACTTGTTCCTCCAAAGCAGAATCCAACTAGGATCAGGCGAAGGTTAATCATGCAGAAAAGGGAGCAAAACTTGTGGAGAAAACATGTTTATAAGGGGAGTCCAGATTGCATGAAGTTTCCTTTCATAGGGAAGAATCCTACAAGGAAAGCAATCAAGAAGATTGACTTGACAAGTCCTACAAGGAAGAGGATTCCCAATATGGAAGGAAATTAGCCGAAATAAGGAGAGGAATCTAGGTATAAATACAAGAGAGGTTTCACAATAAACCTCACGCACTTACACAGAGAGCTACAAGCAGAACATAATCAAATTGAGAGAGTTCATATTTGAGAGAGTTCTGAGTGAGGATCCAAGTGCTGCCAATACAACAAACCAGATTGAAGAATATGTTCCTTAAGTCTATGCTTTACAGTTCTTGAGTCAAGTTAATTGTATTGTTTTTTCATCGAGTTGTAATCATCCACTCTTAATGCCAGTAAGTTATAAACTGGTGTAGGAGTTAGTATTCAAGTTGGGATAACTCGATGACTTGGGTACATATACCTGGGGAGGTTTGTGTGGCGTTAGGAATTATAGTTTAGTTCCTAGGAATGCATTCCTTGTAATCTGAATTATTGAGGGTCATTTGTTTTAGTGAAATTAGGTTAAATCCTATAGAGATGTAGGTCATGGTTGTTTCCCTTTGTGAGCCGGGGGTTTACTACGTAAAACATTGTGTGTTCTCTTTACTCGCTTTACATTGAAGTATTCGACAAAGGAACAGATTGCTTAACCTGTTCCTTAGGCAAATTAGTGGGTCAGTATTCTAACAATTGGTACCAGAGCCAGGTTATCTTAACAAGAGTTTTATAACTCAAGATAAGATCGCTATGAATTATTCACCTCCTCTTGGACACGGTGAAGGACAACACATCAACAGACCACCTCTTTTCAATGGTCAATACTACTCATGATGGAAGGCAAGAATGGAAGACTTTCTTCATGCAGAGGACTATGAACTATGGACCAGTTACTGATGGCCCTATAATCCCTATGATCAAGGATGACGAATACAAGGACATTCCCAAACCAAAAGCTCAATACACTGAGGCTGACTACAAGATGCTAGGGGAATATGCCAAAGCCAAGTGCATCCTTGTATGTGGACTTGCACCAGATGAATTCAATCGAATCTCCAGTTGCACCATAGCCAAACAGATTTTTGATATGCTTGTTAATGCTCATGAAGGCACTACTCAAGTAAGGAAATTCAGAATTGCTAAACTCTCCACTGAGTATGAATCCTTCAAGATGAAGAATGGTGAAACTCTTCAAAAGATGATTACTAGATTCACTACTATTGTGAATGAGTTGGTGTCTATGGGAAAATTATACACCACTGAGGAACAGGTTAATAAGGTACTAAGGACCCTTCCCAAACCATGGGAAATCAAGGTCACTGCAATTAGAGAAGAAAAAGATCTGACAAACATGTCTTTCGATGAACTGGTAGGTAATCTAAAGACCTATGAAGGGAGTATTGAGAGCACAAAAAGATGTGAAGGAAGCAAGGATAAAACTCTTGCTCTAAAGGCAACTGAAAGTGATGAATCTGAGCTAGATGATGAAAACATTTCCATTATAAGTAGGAACTTCAAAAGGTTCTTCAAAAAGATAGGAAATTTTGAGAAAAGAAAATCATCACCAAAGCAGAGAAAAGAATGTTTAAAAGGGACAAATGGTGGCTGCTTTAAGTGTGGAAAAACTGACCATCAAGTCAAAGACTGTCCTATGTGGCAAATTGAATGGAAAAAGGAGAGAGCAAAAAGAGCAAGCTAGCAAAAAGAAGAAGTAGGATGCTGGAAAGGCTATGTATGCTGCTTGGGGACCAAGTTCAGACCACTCAGAAGATGATGATGCAGAAGATGTTGCCCTGATGCCCATGGAGGACACAAAATCAGACTCTGAATTAGACACTAAAGAAAAGGAGGTAAATCTTCTTGATCTCAAGGACAAGCTGAAACTCTTTTCTAAGAAAAAATTGTCCTCCCTAATAATGACCTTTATTGATAACTTTCAAGAATTGAGTGAAAACATATATTAGTTGCTGGCATCCTTGACCAGTTTAAAATTTGAGTACATTGATCTTGAAAAGATCAACATTGATCTAGAAAGGGAAAATCAATCTCTCAAGGAACATGTCCAGCAACTTGAAACTGGCATTCTCTCTCAAATCAGAAATTTTGAAATTAACGGTTACACAACAGGGCAAAGGGCACACGAGTGATGACCAAATCAAGTGTGAACATGATGTTAAAAGGTTCAAAGATTGTTTATAGTTAGAAAGAGAAAATTCCAAAAGAATAAATCTTGAATTAGCCAGAACCAAATATGAGCTTGAAAAAGCAAATAAATTGACTCAATCTTCAATGATTGTTACTCCACTGAGTAATAAAACTTATAGCACTAAGCTGGAATAGGCTTTGATAAAGAATTTTCTGAGGAAACCTCTGATCTTTGTACACACTATTATAAGGTCGGTCACTTAAGGGAAGCTTGTCCAACTGCTAAAGCTTAACAGGTAAAAACTTCAAAGCTGCTTCCAAAGGTAAAAATAGGCATGTTAACATAAATGTTCCTCACTCAAGGAACATGTATGCACACAAGAAATAGCCTGTCAAAAGTCTGCCAAAATGAACCAATAAAAATCTAATTCATCCTTTTGATCAAAGGAAAGGACCCAAGCTAGTCTGGGTTCCTAAAACAAACCTTTAATCTCTTTTGCAGGAAAGAGTGAGAAGAAGCAAGCAACATTGGTACATGGACAATTATTGCTCCAGACACATGACATGAGATAAGCAAAAATTCCTCTCACTAGCAGAAGGGAAAGGTGGGTATGTGGCCTTTGGAGGAGGAAAGAAATGTAAGATCAAAGGAGTTGGAAAAATAGGTAAGTCTGAAGAGCACTCAATTGAAAAGGTATACAATGTTGAAGGACTGAACCACAATCTACTCAGCATATCACAACTCCGTGACAAGGGAAACAAGGTAATCTTCTACTCTACAGGTGTGGAGGTGATAAACCTAAAGACATGGAAACTATCTTGACTAGACAAAGATACAAGCATGTATACACTGCTGATATCTCAAAGGTCCCTGCTGAGGATCTTGTTTGTCTCAGTTTGATGGACAAAGACCCCCTGATGTGGCACAAGAGACTGGGGCATGCTAGTCATGTTCAACTGAACAAACTGATCTCCAAGGACTTGGTAATAGGTCTACCTAAAACTAAGTTCAAGGAAGATAAAGTATGTGTCGCATGTGCTAAAGGTAAGTAAGTAAAATCTTCTTTCAAATCCAAAGAGGTTATAAGTTTGGCCAGATTCTTGGAACTGGTCCACATAGATCTTTGTGGCCCCATGAGAGTAAGAAGCAGAGGTGTCAATAAGTATGTGTTTGTACTAGTTGATGACTATACAAGGTATTCTTGGACAATTTTTCTTTCTTCTAAAGAAGATGCCTTTGAGGCATTCTGCACTTTAGTAAGAAAACTGGAAAAGAATCTTGACAAGCAACTAGCTACTATCAGATTAGACCATGGAACTGAATTTAAAAATACTAAATTTGTTGACTACTATCCCACCCATGGTATTGATCACAACTTCTCTGATCCTAGGACTCCTCAACAAAATAGGGTGGTTGAAAGAAAGAATAGAACTCTGCAGGAGATGGCTAGAACTATGATGATTGCTAGTAATGTAGCTAGCCAATTCTGAGCTGAAGTTATTACCACTGGTTGCTATATAATTAATAGATACATAACTAGGCCTCTTCTGGATTAAACTCCCTATGAATTACTGAAAGGCAGAAAACCTATGTAACACCCCAGAAATCGAACTAGCTTTCTATGTTTGAAACTCTAAAAAATTCCAGGTTTCCAGGAGTGACGGGTCCAAACCACGGACTGTGGTCTAAACCACGGGTCGTGGAATAGAGATGTAGGTTGAGGTTTCCAGGTTCAGACTATGGTCTGAGAACCAAGAGTTGGTTCTACGAACCATAGTTCAATCTACGAGTTCGTCCTATTAACTTGTGGTACCAGACCTGAGGGCTGATTAATTCCCCAGGAACCACGAGTCAAGTCTACGATCTGTAGTTTGAACCACGGACCATCCTGTAACACGTAGAACTTAATTCAGAGGATCACATGTTCCCCAGGAACTACGACTATGGTCTACGACCTGTGATTCTTTCTACGAGTCTGTCCAGTTGACCCATAGGCTGCCTTCTGCATCTTGCTTTTTTGGCCATGAATGATGGATGGAAACCACGAGCCATGGTTTGGTCTATGACCCGTGGAATCCATTTGTGGTCCCTGAAAGTCAACTTTTTCCAGCTTTTTCATAATTATGTCTCAGGGGTATTTTAGTCATTACCCATCCTTTTAACTCCTAAATGATGTCGTTTTGACTATTCCTAGATGGGTTTTCACCCTCATTAGCCTAAGTCCCTTCTAAAATCTTCATTCATCTCCCAAAAAGGAAAAGAACTCTCTCAAGCTCAAGGTCTCAAGCTATAAGTTCAAGTCTCTTAGTCTTTTCAATTTCAAGTGGGTTAGCTTCAATCAAGGTATGTGGGCATTCTATAGTGGGTTCCTTTCACCCTTGTGCCCAAAACCCCAATTATTATTTTGAATTATATACTTGTGAAATTAGGGTTCTAAATTGGGGAAAACTTATGAAATCAGTTTCTATGTATCATTTCATGGTTTCTTATGGTTTACTTATGATTTGATCAAGATTCCTTAATTGGTTTCAAAAGCCCATGCATCAAAATTTATTTCTAGCATGATTCCATTGAATTACATGATTTCAAGTGAAAATTTATATGTTTAGATAACATGTCCATATGTATTTACAAAATTGCATGCCAAATTCTTCAAGTATGATTTAAGAAAGAAAAGTATGTTTTGAATTATGGTTATGCTAAGTTTTATGAACTTATGATATGAGAATTGCATGATGCCCGATGTGTTTCTAAGCTTTTCAAACAAGATTTGGCACGAGATTGTGCCACTATGAAATTATGAGTTATATGTATATATCTTGAGAGTAGTATTTAGCACCGAGCGATGAGGGTTTGATTACCCAAGTCCAAAACTATGTGGCCAGCGTAGGTTATGAAATGAAGTGCCCTATGGGATTATGAGAGTGGTACCACATATTGATCATGGTGTCCTGTGCTTAACGGGTATTAGGACAGCTTTGACAACTTGGGTTATATGGTTGGGTTCGGTGACTCATTTCTTAGCACGGTTCAAGTCATCTTCGCTATCTAGGGTTATATAGTTAGGTTCTATGTAGCTCGCATGGTCTATTGTCAGTTATAAGAAACTCCCTTAAGAATGTTTTGACTTGTTTTTACGCTTATGAAATCTATTTCGAAGTTTTGATTCTCATCTCATGCTTACTATTCAAGTTATGAACTTGTGATATCCATTTTATGCATGAACTCAGTTTTAAGCATGTTTTCAAAATGATTATGCATATTTCACATACTCGGTACATCCTATAGTACTGATGTATATGTTGGACTGCATCCTCTTGATGATGCAAATTCAGGCTCTTTCCCTCATACACGTGGCTTGAGATTTCAGGCCATTCCCAATCCGCTGTTGGTGAGTCCTCATAGTCCGAGGGCTGGTTATGATCATAGTTAGTTTATGGTTATTTACTTCCATACTTTGAGTTATCTAGGGTCTTTTCTAAGCAACTCCTTATGTTATCTGTAGAGGCTTTTTAGACATAGACAGTATTCAAGTCTCTTCCTTGGAGTTGTATGTCTTTTGACTCGGTTATCTATATGTTTGATTTTGAATCTTCTTACTATACTTCTGCTTATCTATTGTTTTACTTGAGTATGCTACGACCAAGGTTAATCTAGAGCACTTGTTCTCCAGATCCCATGTTACGTCCAGGGGTAGCCTCAGGTCGTGACAAACTTAGTATCGAAGCCTCAGGTTTCAAGAGTCCTAGGATGTTTGAAAGCCACATTGAGTATAGTCTCCTTCATGTGTGTGAAGAGCGCCACAGTTATGAGAGAGAGGCTATGAGATGTCTTAGAAAAACTTCACTCCTTTCATGAACACATCGTGCATTAGAGTTTGGATCTAATATCCCTCTAATCCTTACTTTGTACATTTTAGATTATGCCTCAATGTGCTATGCCTCACCGAGCTGCTCGGAATGCTGCTCTTCCAGTTCTGACTCCCGAGGTCACGAATGAGGAATTCAGGAACTCCATCCATTTGCTAGCCCAGACTATAGCCGCTTAGGACAACCACCGACTCCTATCCCCGTCCACCCTCAAGGTGGGGTAGCGGCCTGGGTCTGTTATTTTGTCCGAATGAACCTGTCTGAATTTTGGGGTTTGAAGATGGGAGAAGACCCACTCAGCTTTATTGATAAGGCGAAGAAGATCTTTTATGTGATGCAAGTGGGTGATATTGATTGTGTGGAGCTCGCGTCCTATCAACTCATGGATGTGGCTCATATCTGGTTCACGCAATGGAAGGAAGCTAGAGCTAGGGAAAAGGTCCCTATGACTTGGGAGTGTTTCAAGAGGGCCTTCCTCAATCGGTTCTTTCCCTCAGAGTTAAGGCAAGTGAAGTATGGTGAAGATGAGTAAGTTTATCAATGGGGTTTCTTATATGGTGAAGAAGGAGTGTCAGTTCACTATGTTATTGAGTGATATGAATATCTCCAGACTCATGACCCATGCTCATAAGATCGAAGGAGACAAGCTTAGGAAGATGTCTAGAGAGAACAAAAGAGCCAGATCTGAGGGTTCGGGGTTTAGCTATCAGAAGTCCAATGGTAGACATTGCTCTTCCTTTCAGAAGAAGTCATCAGGACATGTGCATTCTACTGCTAGTGCTCCTTCTCGGGCCTCCAGGCCCCATTATGATCAGTCCAGTAGAGGTGCAGGTTTTTTTCTCAGAGTAGTGGTGCAAAGGGGCCTTCTTTCCCCGTTTGTACCAAGTGTGGGAAGAATCATCCCCGTGAGTGTTTAGCTAGATCAAGTGGTTATTTTGGGTGTGGTCAGGTTGGCCACAAGATTAGGGATTTCCCTTCAGCTAAGAAGGGACAGGGAGGTAGTAGGGCTCAGTCGACTCCAGTAGCCCTAGGAGGTCGACCAGCCCAGCAGGGGATATCTTCTAGTTTTAGTGGTCAGCGCTAGAACCGCCTTTATGCTATATTTTCTTTGAAGGACTAGAAGAGCTCGCCTGATGTTGTCACTGGTATATTGAAAGTCTTCTTTCTAGATGTGTATGCTTTGTTGGACCCCGGAGCCTCCCTATCTTTTGTGACCCCTTATGTAGCATGCAAATTAAAAATTTGTCCTGAATTGCTTTTAGAACCCTTTTGTGTGTCTACTCTTGTTGGTGAGTCAGTCCTAGCCAAAAGAATCTACCGAAATTACCCTATCTAAGTCCTTTCACAGAGTCACATCAACGGATTTAGTAGAGTTGGAGATGACTAATTTTGATATTATTCTCGGTATGGATTGGTTGTATGCTTATTATGCTTCAGTTGATTGTCGTACTCGGGTTGTCAATTTCAAGTTTCCAAATGAACCTGTCTTAGAATGGAAAGGCAGTCCCCCATCCTTGAAAGGTCGTTTCATATCTTATCTTAAGGCTAGGAAGATGATTTCTAAGGGTTATGTTTATCATATAGTTTGGGTTGTGGACACAGAGTCTGAAACCCCATCCCTTCAGTCTGTTCCTATTGTGAATGATTTCCCAGAAGTGTTTCTCGAGGATTTGCTCGGAGTCCCTCCCAAGCGGGAAATCAACTTTGGGATAAATATTCTTCCAGATACGAATCCTACCTCTATCCCTTCCTATAGAATGGCTTCTGCAGAACTTAAGGAATTGAAGGATCTTCTTGATAAGGGTTTCATCAGGCCTAGAATTTCTCCATGGGGTGCCCCAGTTTTGTTTGTTTGGAAGAAAGATAGTTCTCTTAAAATTTGTATTAACTATCGTCAGTTAAACAAGGTCACCATCAAGAATAAGTATCTCATTCCTATTATTGATGACTTTTTTGATCAACTTCAAGGTGCTAGTTTCTTCTCTAAAATTGACCTTAGATCCGGTTATCATCAGCTTCATGTTCGAGAGTGTGATATTCCAAAGACAGCCGTCAGGACTCGGTATGGTTACTATGAATTTGTTATTACGTCTTTTGGTCTAACGAATGCCCCTGCAACTTTTATGGAATTGATAAACCCTGTGTTCAAGCAGTATTTGGATATGTTTGTGATTGTTTTCATTGATGATATCCTTATCTACTCTCAGAGTGAGGAGGAGAATGTGGACCATTTAAGAGTTGTATTGCAAACTCTCAAGGACCGATAGTTATTTGCTAAGATTAGAAAGTGTGAATTCTGGATGTAGTCTGTTGCTTTTCTGGGTCATATTGTGACTAGAGATGGTATTTGAGTTGATTCTCAAAAGATTGAGGCAGTAAAGAATTGGCCTAGACCCACTTCTCCATCTGATATTAGGAGCTTTTTGGGTTTGGCTAGTTACTACAGGAGATTTGTGGAAGGATTTTCTTCCATTGCTGCCCCTTTGACTCGATTGACTCAGAAAAAGGTGAAATTTTAGTGGTCTGATTTGTGTGAGAAGAACTTTTAGGAATTGAAGACTAGATTGACCACAGGTCCAGTGTTAGCACTACCTGAGGGCCTAGATGACTTTGTTGTATATTGTGATGCTTCTCGGATTAGTTTGGGTTGTGTTTTGATGTAACATGGTAAAGTAATTGCTTATGCATCTAGACAGCTTAAGGTTCATTAGAAGAACTACCCTACTCATGATCTTGAGCTAGCGGCCATGGTTTTCGATTTGAAGATTTGGAGACATTACTTGTATGGGATGCACGTGGATGTATTCACCAATCATAAGAGTTTTCAGTATGTGTTCACTCAGAAGGAATTGAATTTGCAAAAAAGGAGGTCGCTTGAGCTTCTTAAGGACTATGACATGAGTGTGCTTTACCATCCAGGTAAGGCAAATGTTGTGGCAGATGCGCTTAGCAGATTGTCCATGGGTAGTGTATCTTCTGTTGAAGACAGAAAGAAAGAATTGGTGAAGGAGGTTTATAGGCTTACTTGGTTGGGAGTTCACCTTATGTACTCGACCAAAGGTGGGGTTATTTTGCAGAATGGTTGTGAATCATCCTTGGTAGTAGAAGTGAAGGAAAATCAAGATAGCGATCCCATTCTTCTTCAGCTAAAGGGTGAAGTCCATCAGCAGAGGGTTGAGGTTTTCTACCGGGGGGAGATGGTATTCTACGTTATCAGGGTCGACTATGTGTGCCAGATGAAGATGGGTTGAGACAAAAGATTTTGATTGAGGCTCATAGTTCCAGATATTACATTCACCCTGGTGCCACCAAGATGTATCGTGATATACGGAAAACCTTTAGGTGGAATGGCATTAAGAGGGACATAGCCAGTTTTGTGTCTAAGTGTCCCAACTGTCAGCAAGTGAAAGTAGAGCATCAGCAACCGGGTGGCATGATTCAGGATATTGACCTTCCCACTTGTAAATGGGAAGCGATTTAATATGGACTTCATTACTAGTTTGTCTCGTATTCGAAGGCAACATGATTCCATTTGGGTGATTGTCAATTGGATGACCAAGTTATCCCTTTTCTTGGTTGTTAAGACTACGGATTCAGCAGACAATTATGCCAGACTCTACATCCGGGAGATAGTCCGATTGCATGGTGTCCCATTGTCCATCATTTCAGATAGAGGTACTTAGTTTACTTCTCAGTTTTGGAGATTATTTCAAAAAGGTCTCGGTACTCAAGTGAAGCTTAGCACAACTTTTCACCTTCAGATAGATGTCCCGGCATAGCGTACTGTTCAGACCTTGGAGGACATGATGAGAGCTTGTGTGATTGATTTCAAAGGTAATTGGGATGATCACTTACCTCTTATCGAGTTTGCCTACAACAACAACTTTCACTCTAGCATCCGGATGGCTCTTTATGCTCACTTTATGGCTGGAGGTATCTCCTATTAGTTGGTTTGAGGTAGGTGAGGCAGCTATGATTGGTCCCGATTCAGTTCATGAGACTATGGAGAAGGTCTATCTCATTAGGGAAAGGTTGAAGGCCGCTTAGAGTTGATAGAAATCATATGCGGATGTGAGAAGAAGGGAATTGGAATTTGAAGTTGATGATTAGGTTTTTCTGAAAGTATCGCCCATGAAGGGTGTGATGAGTTTTGGCAAGAAAGAGAATCTTAGCCCCCATTTTGTAGGTCCTTATCAGGTTCTGAGGAGAGTTGGTAGCGTTGCTTATGAGTTGGATTTTCCAACAGAGTTAGAAGTGGTTCATGCAGTTTTCCATATTTCCTTATTGAAAAAGTGTGTTGGTGATCCGACCTTGATTGTTCCTTTAGAGGACATAGGTGTGAAGGATATTCTCATCTATGAGGAAGTTCTCGTGGAGATCCTTGATCATGAGATTCGAATGTTGAGAAATAAAGAAGTTGCTTCGGTAAAAGTCCTTTGGAGAAATCAGCTTGTTGAAGGACCTACTTTGAAAGCAGAATCAACCATGAAAGTAAAGTACCCTCATCTCTTTCGTTCTGATTCTGTTTCAGCGTGAAGTACTAGTTTCCTCCTTAGTATGTTCCTCCGATCCTATTCCATCAGTTTACATCATGACCCTAGCATGCATTCATGTTTTCAAAGTTGATTCAATCATGTTCTAAGTTGAAAATTTCAGTTTTCATCTTTATTCTTTGATTTCCATGTTTTGTTTCTGGTTGGGCTATTTTCTATTCAGTTTTCCCTTTCTTAGTCTTCATTCGAGGATAAATGATCCCAAGGGGGAGATATTGTAACACCCCAAATATTAAACCAGCTTTCTAAGTTTAAAACTCTAAAAAATTCCATGTTTCCATGAGTGATGGGTCCAAACCATGGACCGTGGTCTGAACCATGGGTCGTGGAATGGAGCCGTAGGTTCTGCTTGCTAGGTTCAAATTATGGTCTGAGAACCACGAGTTGGTTCTATAGACCGTAGTTCAATCTATGGGTCCGTACTGTTAACTCGTGGTACAAGACCTAAGGGCTGACTAATTCCCTAGGAACCACGAGTCAAGTCTACGGTCCGTAGTATGAACCACGTACTGTCTTGTAACTCGTAGAACTTGATTCAGAGGATCGCATATACCCCAGGAACTACGATTAGGGTCTATAACCCGTGATTCTTTCTACGGGTTTATCCTGTTGACCCGTAGACTGCCTTCTACAACTTGTTCTTTTGGCCAGGAAGGACGGATGGAAACCATGAGCCGTGGTTTGGTCTACGACTCGTGGAACCCATCTGTTTTCCCTGAAAGTCAACTTTTTCCAGCTTTTTCCTAATTACATCCTAGGGGTATTTTAGTCATTATCCACCCTTTTAACTTCTAAATGATGTCTTTTTGACTATTTCTAGATGGGTTTTCACCCTCATTAGCCTAAGTCCCTTCTAAAATCTTCATTCATTTCGCAAAAAGGAAAAGAACTTTCTCAAGCTCAAGGTCTCAAGCTCCAAGTTCAAGTCTCCTAGTCTTTTCAATTTCAAGTGGGTTAGCTTCAATCAAGGTATGGGTATTCTACAATGGGTTCCTTTCACCGTCGTGCCTAAAACCCCAATTATTATTTTGAATTATATACTTGTGAAATTAGGGGTTTGATCTAAATTGGGGAAAACTTATGAAATCAGTTTCTATATATCATTTCATGGTTTCTTATGGTTTATTTGTGATTTGATCAAGATTCCTTAATTGGTTTCAAAAGCCCATGCATCAAAATTTATTTCTAGCATGATTCCATAGAATTACATGATTTCAAGTGAATGTTTACATGTTTAGATAACATGTCCATATGTATTTACAAAATTGCATGCCAAATTCTTCAAGTATGATTTAAGAAAGAAAAGTATATTTTGAATTATGGTTATGGTAAGTTTTATGAACTTATGATATGAGAATACATGATGCCCGATGTGTTTCCAAGCTTTTCAAACAATATTTGGCACGAGATTGTGCAACTATGAAATTATGAGCTATATGTATATATTTTGAGAGTAGTATTTAGCACTGAGCGACGAGGGTTCGATTACCAAAGTCCAAAACTACGTGGCCAGCGTAGGTTATGAAATGAAGTACCCTATGCGCTTATGAGAGTGGTACCACATATTGATCATGGTGTCCTGTGCTTAGCAGGTATTAGGACAGTTTTTCCAGCTTGGGTTATATAGTTGGGTATGGTGTCTCATTTCTTATCACGGTTCAAGTCAGATTTGCTATCTAGGGTTATATAGTTAGATTATATGTAGCTCGCATGGTCTATTGTCGGTTATAAGAAACACCCTTAAGAATTTTTTGACTTGTTTTAAGCTTATGAAATCTATTTCAAAGTTTTGATTCTCATCTCATGCTTACTATTCAAGTTATGAACTTGTGATATCCCTTTTATGCATGAACTCAGTTTTAAGCATGTTTTCAACATGATTATGCATATTTCATATACTTGGTACATCCTATAGTACTAACGCATATGTTGCACTACATCCTCTTGATAATGCAAATTCAGTCTCCTTCCCTCGGACACATGGCTAGAGATTTCAAGCCATCCCAGTCCACTGTTAGTGAGTCCTCATAGTCCGAGGGCTGGTTATGATCTTAGTTAGTTTATGGTTATTTACTTCCATACTTTGAGTTATCTAGGGTCTTGTCTGAGCAACTCCTTATGTTATCTGTAGAGGCTTTTTAGACATAGACAATATTCAAGTCTCTTTCTTGGAGTTTTATGTCTTTTGACTCGGTTATCTATATGTTTGATTTTGAATCTTCTTACTATATTTCCTCTTATCTATTATTTTGCTTGAGTATGCTACAACCAAGGGTTAATCTAGAGCACTTGTGCTCCAGATCCCGTGTTACGTCCAGGGGGTAGCCTCGGGGAGTGACAAACTTGGTATTGGATCCTTAGGTTTCAAGAGTCCTAGGATGTTTGAAAGCCACATCGAGTAGAGTCTCCTTCATGTGTGTGAAGAGCTCCACACTTATGAGAGAGAGGCTATGAGATGTCTTAGAAAAACTTCACTCCTTTCATAAACACATCGTGCATTAGAGTTTGGCTCTAATATCTCTCTAATCCTTACCTTGTACATTTCAGATTATGCCTCGACGTGCTATGCCTCACCGAGCTGCTCAGAATGCTGCTCCTCCAGTTTTGGCTCCCGAGGTCATGAATGAGGAATTCAAGAACTCCATCAATTTTCTAGCCTAGACCATGGGCGCTAAGGACAACCAGCCGACTCCTATTCTCGTCCAACCTCAAGGTGGGGTAGCGGCCTGGGTCCATTATTTTGTCTGAATGAACCTGCCTGAATTTTGGGGTTCGAAGATGGGTGAAGACCCACTTATCTTTATTGATGAGGCGAAGAAGATCTTTGATGTGATGCAAGTGGGTGATGTTGATTGATTGGAGCTCGCGTCCTATTAACTCAAGGATGTGGATCATATCTGGTTCAACTCTAGGAGCTGCTCAAAAGGTTCAAGATGGAAGTTGCAAAGGAAATAGATACTCCAATAGCCACAGCAACAAAGTTAGGTCTTGAAGGAACAAGTCCAGCAGTGGAGCACAAGATGTACAGAGGGATGATTGAATCTCTCCTACACCTCACAGCCAGCAGGCTAGATATTGTCTTCAGTGTGGGTCTTTGTGCAAGATTTCAGGCAAATCTCAAGGAACCTTATTTGAAATCTGTCAAAAGGATCCTCAGATACCTAAAGGGTACAACTGATTTGGGGCTATGGTATCCAAAAGGTAGTATATTTGAGCTTGTAGGATATGCAAATGCAGACTATGCAGGTTATCTAGTGGACAGGAAGAGCACCATAGGAATGACATATTTCTTAGGATCATGTCTAATCTCTTGGGCAACAAAGAAGCAAAATTTTATGCCTTTATTTACTACTGAAGCTGAATATGTGGTTGTTGCCTCATGTTGTGCACAATTACTTTGGATCAAGCAACAAGTCAAAGATTTTGGGCTAAATATTGAGTGTGTGCCCATTTTCTATGACAATACAAGTGCAATCAATATGGCCAAGAATCCAGTTCAGCACAAGAGGACTAAGCACATTGATAATAGACACCACTTTTTGAGGCATAATGTTGAAAAGAGACTGATCTCAATGCACTTCTGTGCCACAAACAAGTAGATTGCTAATATATTCACAAAGGCACTGGCAAGGGATAACTTTGAATGGAACAGGTTGGAACTGGGGATGATTAAGATCACATGAGCATCCCCCAGTGATTGGCTAATGAATATTTTACATATTGTATTTTAATTCTTAAAATTCCATGCTCAGTCTTGTACATTAAGTTGTATGTCCCTTTGCCACATTTAAAAGTTCAAGTTGCTCAAGCACTATAAATCATTATTTGTCTTTGCAACAGGAAATTAGGATAAAAAATTGGGACATGAATCATACATAAAATTGAAAATCCAAGGTATGTGCACTATTTTTAGAAAAAAATTGACTGCTCAAAAATGTGCATTTGTACCTATCCCTTACACCTGGACCAAAATAAATCCATTAACCCTAGAGCCTATAACCGCCACTCTCCAAAAAGGAAAAAAGATATAATCAAATTAGGTCACTTTTGTGACAAGATCTGCCGCCTGTCAAATCATGATCTCTTCCCTAGAAAATGACTCTTCCACTGAAAGGACTCCAATACATTTCAAATACCTAAAACCCCTACTTAAAGTCCTTTTGAATTCAATCTCCTCATTCACTCCCAACTTCTCCTCTATAAGAGCCTTTACTCCTAAACCTAAACCCTCTTTCACTTCTTCTCTTCTCTCACTTTTCATCATTGGAACCCCAATCACCCTCTTCTCCTAAAATACCAGAAATTCCATAAGCCACTACCAATTCCTCCATGTCACTTCGTCATGCCCTAATCCCATTAAAGGAAAAAGTTACCACAATTTGTCTTCCTCTTGTGATTCTTGTTGATTCTCAGAGGATGATTTATATGGATAAATTTTTAGTAGTTCAGAGTGATGACTTGATTGGTAATGACACCATTGCATTGGTACCCTATGAAGAACATGATGAAGCTTTGGAGGTTGTTGGTGTTAGTTGTCAGGAAAAACTGAGGATGAAGGAATAGTGAGTGATGAGGGAGTTCATGAGGATATGGAGGAAGAGAATGATACATTGGATCCTATTGATGAAACCCCTGATGCTGGAACTGAAAGTCTGATCAATTTTAGGACAAGAAATGTTATGAGGGGCAGGGTGATCACTAGTTTTAGTGGTGATAAGATAATGGAACTACTAGTCTTGGTGGATGCACATAGTTGGTCAAACTTGTTCCTTCAGGATAGTGCCTGTTGAAAAATGGCTTGTGAAAAAACTCTGCAATTTTATGTGAATGTCATTGGTATCTCCTCTTCCATCTCAAGTTTGGTTAGAGATGTTCCATTCACCCTCACCCTAGATGTATTGGCTCAGATTTTGGGGGTTCTTAATGCTGGTTGGTGTCACTATGTTAAGAGGCAATAGACTCCTTTGGAAGGGTTGCCCTCAGCCTTGGAGATTACAAGGAGGTTTGCCAATGATCCTACATTGGAGGAACACTCTAGGGTGGATAAGAGAGCCATGATTCCCTTGCATCAGAGGCTGTTTGATATGGTGCACAAGATGGTGCTTCCTAGGGAGCAAAAACGTACAGAGGCCAACTACATGGACCTCACCTTGATGCAGCTGTTGCTCTCCAGGATTCCCATAAATTTGCCCATACTCATTCTCTGCCATATGCACAGGATTTGCAAACAGGATGCTACCAAGTATGCCTTAGGTTATGGGTTCTGGCTGAGGGATATTTTTCAGCACTTTGGTGTGCCTGTTCAAGCTTGGCAAGATTAGACAACCAAAGATATGATTGGTACTATGAACTAGGCTATTTTACATGCTTCTCGGAGGGGCCAATGCACCTTTGCATCAGCTAAGGGCAATGCTGGCTGCCAAGGATAAAGAAATTGAAGCTATCATGGCTTCTCATGATGAGGAATTGGATGAGCTTCATGATACATATGGAATTGAGCATGCACAATTGATGGAAGAGAATGCAAGGCTTGAAGCTGAGCTTCCACAAGCATATGATGCCTTAGAAACTGAGAAAGCCACTAATTTTGCTAGCCTCAAGGGAATTTTTGAGATTCTCAACAAGGACCCTCCTCTTCCCACTGCCTAGCTTGACCCCTTCTAGCCTTCCCAACTTCTCTTTTGTCCTCACAAATGCATGTTTTGATCTTTTAATTTTGATTATCTTTAATGTTCATGCTTTGTGATTAATAAAATGTTGGGTTTTTGTTCTGGTCTTATCTTAATTCTTGTGCAGTTGAAAATACTTTGATTTAGCTAAATGAGTTCTTACTTTTGAGTGTTTGGATAGGTGATAGCCCCAGTGGCCATGAGTATTGAAATTGAACTTGGAATTATGGTGTTGTATGTCATTGTAGTGTTTTATGATGCCAAAAGGGGGAAAGTGTTGCTTGTGTGGTATTTATAACCTGTTGGCCTGACCTATTCCTCTAATATGTTCTTTTTGTAGTTTTTCTAAAGAAAACTGACATGATACAGGTGGAATTTTTCATACAAGAATCAAGGGTTTGTCATCATCAAGAAGAGGGAATTTGTTGGATCAAGGTAGATTTTACAGATTGACAAAGTTGTGGAACACCTGCAAGGAATAGATATATGTGACTTGTTCCTCCAAAGCAGAATCCAACTAGGATTAGGAGAAGGTGAATGACATGGAAAAAGGAGCAAAGCGTGTGGAGAAAATGTGTTTATAAGGAGAGTCCAGATTACACAAAGTTTCCTTTCATAGGGAAGAGTCCTACAAGGAAATAAATCAAGAAGATTAACTTGACAAGTCCTACAAGGAAGATGATTCCCAATATGAAAGGAAATCAACCAAAATAAGGAGAGAACTCTCAGTATAAATACAAGAGAGGTTTCACAATAAATCTTACGCACTCACACAAAGAGCTACAAGTAAAACACAATCAAATTGAGAGAGTTCATATTTGAGAGAGTTCTGAGTGAAGATCCAAGTGTAGCCAATACAAGAAACCATATTGAAGAATGTGTTTCTTAAGTCTATGGTTTACAGTTCTTTAGTCAAGTTAATTGTATTGTTTTTATCGAGTTGTAATCATTCACCCTTAGTGCCAGTGAGTTATAAACTGGTGTAGGAGTTAGTCTTCAAGTTGGGATAACTCAAAGACTTAGGCGCATAAACATTGGGAGGTTTGTGTGGCTTTAGTAATTAGAGTATAGTTCCTAGGATTGCATTCCTTGTAATCTGAATTGTTGAGGCTCAATGTTTTAGTGAAATTGGCTTAAATCCTACAGAGGTGTAGGTCATGGTTGTTTCCCTTTGTGAGCCGGGGTTTTTCCATGTAAAACATCATGTGTGCTCTTTACTCGCTTTACATTGAAGTATTCGACAAAGGAACAGATCACTTAACCTATTCCTTAGGTAAATTAGGCGGTCAGTATTCTAACGGAGGAGCATGTAGAGCATCTTCATATTGTTCTAGGGATTTTGAGGGGATAGAAATTGTATGCTAAGTTTTCAAAGTGCAAATTTTGTTTATCTTCGATTTCTTTCTTAGGGCATATGGTCTTGAAAAAAGGGGTGATGGTGGATCCAAAGAGATTGAGGTAGTTAAGAGTTGGGTCCGACCTAGCTCTGTTACTGAGGTTAGTAGTTTTGTGGGTCTTGCAAGCTATTATCGCAGGTTCATCAAGAATTTTGCTTCTATTGCTACTCACTTGACAAGATTGACCCAGAAGGAGGTACCATTTGTTTGGTCTGACAAGTGTGAGGAGATCATCCAAAGTCTCAAGACACTCCTGACTACAACTTTTATTCAATCACTACTGGTGGAAGGTAAGGACTTCATTGTGTTTTTTGATGCTTCACATTCGAGTTTACGTGATGTGTTGATGCAGGATAGGAATTCATAGCTTATGCTTCGAGGAAATTGAATTCTTATGAGAAGAACTACCCAACCCATGATTTGGAGTTGGCAAGGGTGGTATTTGCACTTAAGATCTGGAGACACTATCTCTATGGTGTCAAGTGTGAAGTGTTCACAGACCATTGCAGCCTGCAACATATGTTTACACAGAGGGATTTGAATCGGAGATAGAGAGGGTTGATGGAGTTGTTGAAAGATTATGACTCAGTATCATCCAGGTAAGGCCAAATGTGGTGGTAGAAGCATTGAGCCAGAAAGAAGTAAGCTTGGCCAGTTTGTCTTATTTGGGGGTGTCTAACTGACCCTTGGCTATAGAGATTCAAACTATAGCATACCAGTTTGTGAATTTGGGCATTCCATAAAAGGGTGGAGTGTGGTCCAATATTTAGGTTAAACCATATTTCTAGAGGAAATC
Organism: Jaltomata sinuosa; assembly: GCA_003996215.1. Lineage (NCBI taxonomy): Eukaryota > Viridiplantae > Streptophyta > Magnoliopsida > Solanales > Solanaceae > Jaltomata > Jaltomata sinuosa. Next base: position 1,106,711 of record QJPP01000602.1, on the reverse strand, counting down.
AAAGCCAAACAGTTTAAAAATGTGTCGTTGAACAAGATCCAAAATAAGGTGGTATATGTTGAGACTTCAGATGCCCCACTTGATGTGTGTGGGGTGTTATATTTTAGAGGGAGGATTTGTGTTCCTCAGGTTGATGACTTGGTTCAGAATGTTCTTGATGAAGCTCATAGTTCGCAATACTCGATTCACCCAGGCATAACAAAAATATACCAGGGATTAAGATAACTTTATTGATGGCCTGGAATAAAGAGGGACATTGCTGAATATGTGTCCTAGTGTAAAAATTGTTAGCAGGTGAAATATGAACATCAAAGGCCTGCAAGATTGCTTCAAAAGATGCCCATTCCCGAGAGAAAGTGGGAAAGGAAATCCATAGATTTCATGGTGGGTCTTCCTAAGACCCTAGGAAGTATGATTCAATTTGGGTCATCATGGATAGGCTAACTAAATTAGTCCACTTCATTCCAATCAGGGTGGATAACAACTCCCAGTATTTGGCCAAAATCTACATCAAAGAGATAGTGAGGTTGCACGGGGTGCCCCTTTCTATCATTTCAGATAGATGAAGTGTTGGGCACCCAACATACGTTTAGCACAGCCTTTCACCCTCAGATGGATGGTCAGTCGGAGAGGATGATTCAGGTGCTGGAGGACATGATGAGAGCATGTGTGATTGATTTTGGGGGCCATTGGTATCAATTCTTACCATTGTGTGAGTTCTCATACAACAACAACTATCACTCCAGTATTGACACGGCTTCATTTGAGGAACTTTATGGAAGGGGATGTAGATCGCCTATAGGGTGGTTCAAGGTAGGTGATGTGAACCCTTTGGGCATTCATTTGGTAAAGGAAGCTCAGAAAAAAGTGAGGGGTTTCCAACCCAAGTTATTGGTAGCCCAAAGCAGGCAAAAAGAGTATGCTGATCGTAAGGTAAGGGACATGTCTTTTTAGGTTAGTGAACAGGTTCTGTTAAAGGTGTCGCTGATGAAAGAGGTAATGAGTTTTGGCAAGAGGGGTAAGCTTAGCCATTGGTATATCAGTCCATTTGAGGTTCTCAAAAGTGTAGGGCCAATAGCTTACAGGTTAGAATTGCTGCCCAGTTTATCCGGAGTCCATCCCATTATCAATATATCCATGCTGAAGAGATACCATGGGGATGGGGAGTACATTATCAAATGGTATTCGGTCTTGTTAGAAAAGGACCTTTAGTACAAGGAGGAGCCATTTGCTATTCATGATCAGGACGTCAAGAAGTTAAATCATATCAGTGAAGGTTCAATAGAAACAACATCTGATTGAAGAAGTCACTTAGAAAATCGAGAAGGATATGCAGGACAAGTACCCTCACTTGTTTGAGGATTTAGATACTACCTTCTTCTCGATTTAACTCATTATTTTCTTATTTTTTTGTTCAAGGATAAATAATGGGTAAATTAGTATCTGTTATAATGACCTTTCTTGTCATTATGGGTGAGTTATTCATAAGAGAAAATGCGTTACAAAACTTCCTGGTTGGGGAGTTGAAAATTTTAGGCTACGCCAGTCTTGGACAAAATCTGAGCGAGGTAAGGTCTAGGGCAACCCGGGAAAGGATTGGGTAAAATGAATAAGTTTGAGCTAGTTTTCCTATTAGCTAAGGCATTAAGGAGTTTGTAGGGCATTTCATAAATGAATTCGGGTGAGTAAAACTCTTGATATCAAACTTGTCGTGAAGGGGTTGGTCTGAAAAGTCAATGTTTGAAGGTGTGTTGTGAAATGGGAAAAACTGGGAGGATTCTTGAGTTTTTGTCTTGTGTCAGCCTCTATATCGGGTGACATGCTACTACAATAATGCCCCTATAGTAGATAAATTCCCACTATAGTGTGAGTCAAAGTCGGTCAACCCTGCTATAGCGAGCGACTTCCGCTATGGGGGTGCCGCTATAGTGGGATCAGGTTGCTATAGCGGGATAAATTGCTATAAATGCAGAAACTTCCCCAAAAATTTTCATTTTTTCTCAAGAACATTTTGGGGAAGGGCTGAGATGACTTGGGGCAAATTCCATCAGTTTTCCACCATAATCCTTCGCTAACGAAAGTAAATTGTTCCCCTAATCTAGTACTTTGATTCTTGTGGCTTAGAATATTAGTTACATGCTTGGGGAAGGGTTTAACTTAACCTAGGATAGATTTTCTGGTGAAAAGGGGGAATATGGGGATGAATAACACGGGTTTCTTGAATTAGGTTGTCATTTCAAGTTTCCTTATTGTAATTCACTGGCATAACCATGGAATTGGTAGTAGATAGGTAAATTTAAGGTGTGAAGGCCTTGGAATGGGTTGAATGATCACAAAATTGGCCTGGGGTTTGGGATTAAGATGTAATCTAGGAAATTTAGGCCATTCAGGTTATTTGGTGTTTATGTTATTGTTTTTAGACCATTATCAAGCTAGAGTTTTGAGAAACAGGGAGGCTCCGGTCCAGTAGAGCATTCGAGATTGATTTGAGGTAGATTAAGGTTAACCTGTGATTCAAATTACGTTATGTGTACATGTTAATTATTTCATCATTATTACTTGTACAATATGTGTTAAGGGGATGAGGGAATAGATACTAATTGATATCTACATGTCCATCTCATGCAATGAGCTTGTTTTAAATACTTGTTGGTTTTACAAGTGTGGGTTGTATTCATTAAAGTTGTCATTGTGTGATATTTGGATCCTTTTATTGGCTCGTGTACAACGCTTGCTACCGTTTCTATTATGGTTGGCTAGGGTACCACGCCAGGTACATGGTCGATTGTTCTTCTGTGTTTTGGTTCCATGAGTGAACCAGATTTATTCATTGTGATGTATTTAGTACATGTTGGTCCACGAGTGGCCGGATTGGTGTGTTTAATGCTGGGATGGTTCTTGTGTAGACTAAGATTGCATATTAAACTCCATAGACTATGTCCTAGGGATCCTTGGGTGGTCCAGTTTACATTAAGGGTATGTTGAATCTTATATGGATTGTTATTGTTATGGTTCTTGGACATGTTTCATGTTGTTGTTATGTCAGGATTGATGACTGAGCGTCTTGTTTATATTCACTGACTTGGATTTTATATGTTTGACATATTTTACTAAGTTGTAGTTATATGTTCATGTTTCGTATGTTTGGAGCTGGCCGATGATCCTACGTGTAGACTATTGTTTTTGTGAGCTAATACTGCACTTGCTCTTCTTTTGTTGAGTACAGGGCATATTCCTACGGCTGCTTTGCGACCTCAGTTGTGATACAGACGCTTCCAGAATCTAAGGGTGAGCTGCTTCTTTGGGGCTGCCACAGATTTGTCTACTCTATCTAGTCCATTGTTCGGACTCAGACTTCTTTTATTTTAGGGTTGCATCCCAGTATTCTAGACTATGTTAGATGTTTTGGTATATGACTTTCAATTTCTACGGGATATTTTCCGCATGGATTCTTATTACTTTATTTTAGATGTGAATCTTAGTATATTTAATGCAAACTTGTTTCTAGATACTTAGTTATTTAAGTGTTGGCTTGGGTATTTGGTTCTCCCACCAGGGGTTTAGTGTAGGTGCCACTCGCGGCGGTTTAGGTTATTACAATTTTATGCCTTTATTCTCTTATATGCTGGAATTCATGTGAAATGAAGATAGAAGAGGATTTGAACCCAGATGGACTATGAAAAGAAGCCAAGTCAAGAGAAGATCAGGAGAGAAGCAATCTGATAGGGACATGCATACCGCAAGAGGGCACCTGCATTCCATAGGTGCCACGCATGAGGGGCAGACAACACTACCTGGATTTATGGGCACCTGAATGCCGCAAGTCCTCACATGCAATCTTAGGCACTAGCTCAAGTAAAGCGCAGATGAACAATTGATGACTACTTTTAGGACTCGAAACATATGTGTCGCAAGTCATCACATGCAATCGCAGGTGCCAACGCAGGCGAAGCCGCAAGTGACTCGAGGGGAAAAATTATCCAAAAGTCAGTTGCATATTTGGGAAGCTTCCAAGGTCGATTTTGGGATCTGTGCAAGGAATAATATGTTTAGTTTTTTCCCAATTTGTAGAGAATAGTGAGCATACTTTAAAGAGTACAACTTTTAGCTTGTTCTTCTTGGAAAATAGTGAAAACTCCATTGTTAACCATTCAAAACTTGGAATTGAAGTTAGTTTTCTGAATATGAATGGAATCAAGGATTACCCAATTGGTGTGTGCAATGATGGGTGTTTGAAATTGGTATTAAGTATTAATTATTTGTTCTTATAATTGATTATTATGTATGGGTCTATTGAATCCTTCAAGTTTTAATTAAATAATTGATAATTGCAAATATTTATTTAGCTTTCTAATTATGGTCTTTGATTGATAAATAAGTTCTATAATTGGGTAAGGATTCATAGTGAGGATTTGGGAATTTCTTATCAAAAGTTGAGGCTAGAAATAGCTTGACTTAGGAATTTCCTATCTAAAGGTTTAGGCTAGAAATAGTTGAACCCACTTATGCTATTTGGTTGGTTTATTGCTAAAACCTTGGGGTTTGAAAGAACCCAAGGTATATATGTTTTATTGGTTGAAAAACGATTGAACATTACTTTAACCAAGGCTATCTGCACTATAATAAAGCATAAGTCGATGATTAATCCCTATTATAATGTTATGACCCCATCGGAAGCATACCCCTAGTTTCTCCAACTTTGATATTAACAATCTTGTTGCTCCTTTATTATTGCAAACAAACATTGATTACTTGTTAAACCACTTCCCCTATTTGATTTTTTTTATGCAACGCGCTTGCTTAAGTGAGTTAATTTACAAATATTGGTGAACCTTAATTCCAATCCTTGTGGGAAATTGACCCCAACTCTTGTTGGATAACTTATTTTGTGATGACCGTAGCCACCTACTTAATTGGAGAGTTGTTTTGGACATTATCAAAAATGGTGCCATTGTCGGGGATTAGTTTTTGATTGCCATCTTTTGTTTATTGATTCACATTAGTTTTGCATCTTATATTCTTTTATGTTCTTTGTTATTTTTGTGTCTTGAATAGGTAAACCATTAGTCAATCTAGTGAACAAGGTAGTGTTGACGGGTTCATGGATTTCGAGGATGAGCCAATGATACATGGTGTAGAGGGTGTTATTTTCTTACCTTTTATGGTTGGTAATGCGGTTTTTCATGTCACAAGCACCATGCTATATTAGATTCAAATGAAAGGCTTGTTTGTAAGGATTGCAAATGAAGATGCTAATCGTCATATATGGAATTTTGTGGAAATATTCCAGCCTGTTTCCACAACATCAGTCAAGAGTCCATTTGACTAAGACTATTTCCATTCTCTCTCACTCAGGAAGCCACCAAATAGTTAGAAGAGCTACCCAAAGTCTATATCACTTCATGGAATGGTTTAGTTAAGGCCTTCTTAAATCAATTCTCCCCACCTTCGAGAATGTTGCAACTTCATGATAATATCACAAACTTCCATCAATTGTCGAGTGAACCTTTACGTGAGGTTTGGTTGAGGTTCAAGAAGAATGTGTTCTTCTGTCCCAATCATAGGCTAAAGGATGGAGTGCTTTTATAAAGCTTTTACCGATCACTAAACTCCATGAACAAGTCCATAGCAAACAACCTAGTAGGGGGTTTAATCATGGACCAAACATTTGGACTTGTGAAGCCCTTTTTGGATAGAATGACCAAAACCAATCAATCCTGGCATACAAGGGAGACCGAGGTGACATTAGGTGTCACCTCTGCTATCATGACCAATGAAATAAGGATAAAATGAGGAAGAAAGAGATGATAACATGGCTAAAATTATGACTAAAGTGGAATTGCTTGCCAAACATATGATGGGTGCCGAAGTCAAAAGTGTGAATTCCATTGGGGATTATCAAGCCAAAGTCCATGCATGATACTTATGGCATTATTTTGTAAGGAGGTCCACTATAGGTCAAATTATATGGCAGCTTCTTTCCTGGGGTACCAAGGTACCCATCAAGGCTCTTGGAAACCAAGGGACAAAAATAATGGTTGGAACAAAGAGAGAGGTGTCCTATGGAGGGATCGTGATCGTGAAAGGGACAATGATGGACTATAGAGAGAGAGAGGGTAATCGATATAATTACTGAAGTTAAAATCCATATGTGCCTCCTCCTAAGGCAGAAACCATTCCAATTCAAATGGGAGTTAGCAGCCTCACTATAGCAAAGATTGAGGATATGTTGGCACGTGTCTTGAAGAAAGTGGAGTCTACGAATAATGGGGTTAGAGAATTGAAAAATTATGTATCCACCCTCACTCAAACTGTGATTTCTCACTTGTCCTCAATCAAGCATCTCTAAACTCAAATGAATTATTTATCGGCTTAAATAAACCTACGGATGAAGGGTATACTTCCTAGTGATACTCTCCTAAACCCAAAGAATGATGGTCATGTTATTGCTATTGTCACTCGAAGTAGAAGGACACTTGATTGTGTGGGTAATGCAACCAATGAAGTTATGCTTGAAAAGAATAGTGGTGAGGATCCAAAGGTTGGGGTGAAGCCTAGTGCACCCATGTTGAATGTTGAGGAGAATAGTGTAGATGAGGTTGATGAAAATCCAAGTGAGGAAAAATAAAGGGTTGCATCACCCCCTCAAGTTGTGATTGATATAGAGGAGGAAAAAGGGGAACAGTTATGAAAGAGCCAAGGCCATTTCCTAAGTGTCCTCCCCCTTTCCTTCAAAGATTGATCAAGAAGAAGGAGGATAACCAGTTTAAGAAATTTGTTGATTTGCTTAGTAAGCTATTGGTGAACATTCCTTTACTAGATGCCTCGCTATGGATGTCGGGGTATGCCAAGTTTATGAATGAGCTTTTAAAAAGGAAAAGAGTTATTGATGTAGGCACGGTGGAGGTGTCACATCATTGTAGTGTGATCATTGAAAGAAACTTGGCCCCGAAGAGAGAGAACTCATGAGATTTTAACATTTCTTGCACCATCGGGGTGTACTTGTTCAACAAAGCCTTGTGTGATCTAGGGGCTAGCATCAATTTGATGCCCCTCGTGATTTTCAAGAAATTCCCAAGCCAACTCCAATGAGGTTGATTATGTCTGATCATTCAATCAAATATCCAGTTGATATTCTATTTGATATTTTGGTAAAGGTTGATAAGTTCATTCTCTCAATGGATTTTGTTGTATTGGGTATACCAAAAGGTGCCTATCATTTTAGGGCACGCATTTTAAGCCACTGTATTAGCACTTGTGTATGTTGAGTTGGGAGACCTCAAATTTTTGGTTGGTAGTGAAGAGGTCACATTTAATATTTACCAATCGATAAAACCACCGGATGAGTGTAGGTGTAACGACCTGTTCAATCATTACTAAAAATATCTGCCATCAAGGAAGGTGCCTCTCATTTGTAACAAGAGTTAGGATTAATTCTTTAGTATTAGAGTACATTTGGTATATACTAAGGTCATACAATAATCCTAGCACAAAGTTAAGTTGAAAGTTTCCTTACCGATTTAGTTTCGGGCTAAGTTTAAACTAGGGTCAATTTCAAACGTGCTTTCCTCCTAGAATATAAGGAGTTAGAGATCCCAATATCCACCAAATTAAATATATCTAAGTCCTCTTTCCAACGCCACCAACCGTTCGTCAATCCCGAGTAAAAAGTTATGACTATTTTACTGAAGATTGTCTGTGCTGAAAAGTTGAGTCCATTGTAGTGGGATTTAGGTCTATATAGCGGTACTGCCGTAGCGGTTGACAGTCCTCTATAGTGGAATGACGGAACCAGAAATCCCAGAAATGGGTTTTATAATCCCGTTCTCCTTTCTTTAGTCAAAAATAGACGAGGGTTGCTCCAAAAACCCTCCTAGGCTGCTCCAAAGCTTGGGAGCCATGGGGAGGAGGGATTCTTCCTGAAAGGATGTGAAACCACGGATTTTAGGCTTATTAATCATCAGAGAACGCCTTCACATAGCCAGAAAGTGCATTGTGCAGCTGTTTGGCATCCAGGTAGGCTAGGTTTTCTTCTAAGAGTAGATTGACCTGCTTCCATTTTGTATTTATTTTATAGATAGAAAAGGAGAATTCATACTTAGTCCCTTGGGCACGGAGTCTAAAGGATTGTTGTGTTTGGATTTGTTGGGATTGTAAAATGATAGGGTTGGAATGATGGGTTGCCATATTTTGGGTTACTTATAATAACTATGTGATATGTGATTCTAGGAATCCAGGATTTAGACCGTTGGGAAGGTTCGGGGAACCGGGAAATGCCATGGTGATTAAATGACTAGTTTAAAAGGGAGTTTCGGGAATGTTTTTGATATAAAAGAAGTAGATGTAAACTAGAATAGTTAAAGTACCAATGTTGGGGGATGTCTTCCCCATGTTGTATTTGTCTAAAGAAAAAGGTCCGAAATTAATGTATTTGTGAACATGTGTCTAAATATTAAGCTGGGGATATTCTTCAGGCAGGTCTAATTATATATTATTGTTTGTAATTGTTGATGGCCCCATGAGTGGACCAAGTTTAATAGTTAAACTTAAGTGTAGGGTTGGTCTTAGTGTAGACCGGGATGGCATGTTGAACACTTAGGTGATGGTTGTTGTTTTCCCAATGTGCATTATGTGTTTCATGTACTATTGCTTAGTATTGTATGATTTGCATGCTTAGGGAAGGTTTTTGAATGTCTAATTATCCGGTTATCAGTCTTGTGAAATGAACTAGGTGTTGTTGCTTGTTGGCTTATAAGTGTGCTTTTGTTCATTGTTTGTTGATTGTTGGATTGTGTCACATTTGATTGGCTCGGGTACTATGCCTAATACATGAATACTAATGGTTGGCTTGGGTACCACGCCTAGTACGGGTTTGATATACATTGATGATTGTTTTTGTTGATGGTCCCATGAGTGGGCCGGGTTGATTTCTCAATTTATGATTGTGTATGTTGGTCCTTGAGAGGCTGGGTTGATACACTTAAATGTGGGGTTGGTACTGAGGTGGGCCGGGCATTTCATATTAACACTAGGTATTGGTATAGGGATCCTTGGTTGGTCCTGGAAAGATAAAAAAGGTATATGCTATTGTTACCTTCTCATTGTTTAAGTTGGTTGTTGAACCTATTCCACGTGGTTGATAAGTTTGGAAGGAAGACTGAAAGTTTGAAATTATAATGTTACGGTTCTAATTGTTACTTGTTGTTACTTACTTGTTGGTTCTTTGAGTGAATTGAGTTATCTGTTATTGATGTTCTGCACATGTGGGTTTCTGAGAGGGTCGGGATTTATTATTATTATTTGGCATATAGTTGGTCCTTGAAGAGCCGGGTTGGTGTGCTTAAGTGATAAGGTTGTTCTTCTATGAACCGAGGGTGCATGTTATTGGCATAGATAATATCCTAGGAATCCTTGTTTTGTTCGGGTTAAGTAAAAAGGGGTACATGTTTGTTCTCACTGAGAATTGTCAATGTCGGTTTGACTTGTTACGTGTGGTTGATAGGCTAAGGAAGAGACTTGTAGTATGGTTATAACGTTGGCTATGGTTACTTGTAAGGTATGGCCCTGGGGGTCATTGGGGCAGTTTTTTACTAGTAAGCGGTAGTACGAGAGGTGTAGTCTACGTCACTAAGTAGTGGGTTTTACTTCGCGTTGTTGAGTCATAGTGAATGACTGGGGTAAGGGAATGGTAGTCCGAGTATGGACATAAATACCGGGTAATGTCAAGGTGACTTGGAAAGTCTAGGTGATAAATTAACTTGGGAAGTCTAAGGGATAGGCAGGCTTGGGTTAATATTGGGCTTTGGTAAGGTGAAGATTGAAGGGCGAGTAGTGAAATAAATTGTGCATTTCCCTTGATTTCTTATATGATGGTACGAATGGATTCGGTTCGATTGATGATGCCTACCAGTACGTGTGTTTGTACTGATTCTACTCTTGCTATACCTTTTTGGTATAGTCTAGTTGCAGGCTTGGTGATGTTTCATAGGTACATGACGACGGTGATCTCCAGCAGCTCCTACTTCTTGCTTCTATGGTGGGAGTTGCGTTCTCTTTCATTTTCGAATTACTCTTGTAGTAGCTCTTGTATCGGCTTAGACTAGATCCTAGGGAGGTGATTTAAAGTTGTAAAACTATTTTATTGTATTCTTTATAAAGGGGTTTCCTGAATAAAAGGGTTGTAAAGGTTTTCCTGTATCAAAAAGGAAGATTTTATGGTTATACTTGAGTTTTCCGTATTTACATATTGGACGGGTGGTAAGGGTTCATCTATCTAGGTGAATAGAGTAGGCGCGAACACGGCTTGGTAGGTTGGGTCATGACAGATGGTATCAGAGCCTAGGTTACCGATCTTCTAGTACAAAAGCAAAATATCAAATAGAGTCCTACGGATTGGTGTGTTGACGTCCACATATAATCTTTGGGAAGCTATGAAACATTCTAGGAAACATCTGTCTTCTTTCATTCCTTTCGTGTAGTTTGTCACTTGCTTGTATGGGTTGTGTCCAATTAGTATCTCTTGATTCCAATTGGTATCTCAACAAGGAAAAATAATGTCGTTTGACTCTAATTGAGATGAAACAAGTTAGGGAAATTGGAACCGAGAAGGTTCTAATTGGTATCTTTCTAGAGAGGCTATGTAAAGGTATGGATGGATCAGTTAACGGTCATCCATGAGGCGAATAAAAGGTAAGGAAACTGATTTGATTGAGTGTTTAAGCTTGAGACTGTGCTTATGTGTATTATTGTTGTTTGAATGACTGCAAATGTGTGGTGTGCAATTGTTTGATTTGCTGTAAATATTTTGGTCCGGGAGGAGTCATAACTTGATTTTATGTGCTTTGATTGGTAATAACTTACTATGTTACTTGAAGTGATCAGTAAAGTGGTTTTACAATTCAAAAATGGACTTGCCATTGGTAAAAATGGTAAGGGAACACGGCTTATGACTATAGGGGAACTCCGATTTCAGGACAGTTGGGATTGCTTGGGAACCATGGGGAAAAGGGCTATTATTGCTTGATAGCGGGGATTTGCGGTAAGGAAATATTTAGTGGTAACTCATTATTGTGACTTAAGGAAAATTTATTCCGGCCTTAAAAACTATGATTTCTTTAATGATAAATTGTGGTATTCCTTAATTGGAATGGTTGTATTACATTCGGGTATAGGCTTACCATTTATATAGATGGTAAGGGAACAAAAAGGGATTGTGGACTGTGGGGAAGCTCTGATTTCGGGATAGTCAGGATTGGTTGGGAACCATAGGAAAGAAAAAAAAGGGACTAGTAGTGCACAATAGCAGAAATGTGTTAATGTGCGCGGTTCTAGGGTGTTTCATAACTGATTTTATGATAATGTGGTGCTAAATTCTCAACTATGCATAGTTGAGGTTGGTCTTGAGGTTATGTTTTAAGACTGTAACGTGATTTCATGTGTTAATGTGAAAATAGGGAAGGGGAATGAGGGAATTTTGTAAAGAATGGTAAAGTTTCTGAACTGCTACTATTGGAGGTCACCATAGCAGTGTGCAAGCCGCTATAGCGGGATGGGTGGGGCATAATCCCTGTCCTGTTTTCCCCTGTTTTATTTTTCATTCTTGGGTTGTTTTAAATCGCTAGTTGAGCTAGTGAATGAATTATAAGGATTAATATCCATGTGCGATAAAAGGAAATGGGTGGATATGGTATTACTTAGTTGTTATTTTCCTCGAGTGATTGAGACATATTGAGTCAGTAATTTGACTAGTTATAAGCCAATTGCGAGGCTAAATAAGCATAGCTTGACCTTGGGTGATAACTAAAAAGTTGGTTAGTTATAAATGATGGATTGATGAGGTTTAAATAGACTAATGTAAGAGAGGATGGAAAATCTATGTGTTAATGAAACCCATAATGGTGTATTGCTTAGTGGTTATACTCTAGATGGTCTATCCTTATGTGATGATCATCGAAGGGTGAAAAGGGTCATAAGGTAGAAGTCCCAAAGGGAAAACACGGTGTAGTATTTGGTAATATTATGTTCGGTATATCATTGTTTAGGGTGTAATTGCCCAGGTTAAGATTTTTCTCGTGTTAAGAGTTAGAATTTTAATGTTAGGCTAGTCTCGGATGATTTCTGAGAAAGGTATGGTCTAGGGCAATCCGGGTGAGGATTGGGTAACGTGTTTTGTATTAATCTAGTTTTCCTTTTAGCTAAGACATAAAAGAGTTCGGGGGACTTTTCAAAATTGAATTTGGATAAGTAGAACTCTCGATATGTAGGTTGACGTGAAGGGGTTGTTCTGGAATATTAGGAAATTAAGTGTGTTGTAAAAGGGGCACTTTTGGAGAGCTTTACGACTTTTTGTCCCATGTCAACTGCCATAGCGGTTGACGCATCGCTATTGTGACCTCCACTATAGTGGAGACATTACCGCTATAGCAGAGTGCGGACAGCTATACCAGACTAGGTGGCCACAACGAGTTTTGGTTCCTCATAGCATGGAAATTAAGTTTTGGTCCGTTATGTTTGAAATTCTTTTGCTTTGGTATTTCAATGAGGCCCTGAATTTCTTAGGCACTCGAGGAGGAGTAATCTAACTGGTCTCGTATAGCTCGAAGGAAGAAATTCCTTGGCAGAGTATATTTGAATTAAATTTTGATTGAGCTTGGGTACACTCAGGGGATTTGAGAGTTTGGTGGTTCGCGTAAGGCTATTTATACGCCTTCATGGTAGAGCGTTAAGCTTCTAGGGGCTGGTTCATTCTTTTCCTTCTGCCTTAGAGATCGTTCGGGAATGAACGATGGGTAAATTGGTATCTGTTATAATGATTTATTCTGTCGTTACTGAAAATATTTGCGATCAATGCAGGTGCCTCTCATTCGTAACAAGAGTTAGGATTAATACTTAAGTATGAGAGTACATTTGGTATGTACTAAGGTCATAAAATACTCCTAGCACAAAGTTAAGTTGAAAGTTTCCTTACCGATTTAGTTTCGGGCTAAGTTTAAATTAGGGTCAACTTCAAAAGTGTTTTCCTCCTATAATATAAGGAGTTAGGGGTCCCAATACCCACAAAACTAAAGATCTCTGAGTCCTCTCTCCAACTCCACCAATCATTTGTCAATCCGCTTCCCGAATAAAAAGTTATGACTATTTTACTAAAGATTGTCCGTGCTGAAAAGTTGAGTCCGCTGTAGCGGGATTTAGGTCGCTATAGCGGTATCGCCGTAGCGGTTGGCAGTCCGCTATAGCGGAATGACGGAACCAGAAAGACCAGAAACGGGTTTTATAATCCCATTCTCTCTTCTTTAGTCAAATATAGACGAGGGTTACTCCAAAAACCTTCCTAGGCTACTCTAAAGCTTGGGAGCCTTGGGGAGGAGGGATTCCGACTGAAAGGACGTGAAACCATGGATTTTGGGCTTATCAATCATCAGGGAATGCCTTCATGGAGCCAGAAAGTGCATTATGCAGGTTCTTGGCATCCAGGTAGGCTAGGTTTTCTTCTTAGAGTAGATTGACCTTCTTCTATTATGTATTTATTGTATAGACAAAAAAGGAGAATTCATGCTTAGGCCCTCGACCATGTAGTTTGAAGGATTGTTGTTTTTGGATTTGTCGGATTGTAAAATGATATGGTTGGAATTATGGTTTGCCACATTTTGGGCTGCTTACAATAACTATGTGATATGTTATTCTAGAAATCCAGTATTTAGACCATTGGGAAGGTTCGGGGAATTGGGAAATGCCATGGTGATTAAATGACTAGTTTAAAAGGGATTTTTGGGGATATTTCTGATATAAAAGAAGTAGATGTAAACTAGAACGGTTAAAGTACCAATGTTGGGGGATGTTTTTCCCATGTTGTATATGTCTTAAGAAAAGGGTTTGAAATTGATGTATCTGCGAACATGTGTGTAAATTTTAGCCAGGGATTAGTCTTCAGGGGGGTCTGATCATACACCGTTGTTTGTAATTGTTGATGGTCCTATGAGTGAACCGGGTTTAATAGTTAAACTTTAAGTGTGAGGTTGGTCTTAGTGTAGATCCGGATGGCATGTTGAACACTTAGTTGATGGTTGTTGTTTTCCCAATGTGCATTATGTGTTTCATGTACTATTGCTTAGTATTGTATGAGTTTCATGCTTAGGGAAGGATTTTTGAATGTCTAATTATCCGGTTATCAGTCTTGTGAAATGAACTAGGTGTTGTTGTTGATTGTCTTACAAGTGTTCTTTTGTTCATTGTTTGTTGACTGTTGGATTGTGTGACATTCGGTTGGCTCGGGTACCACGCCTGGTGTTAAAATACTAAAGGTTGGCTCGGGTACCACACTTAGTATGGGAATACTAACGGTTGGCTCGGGTACCACACCTGGTATGGGAATACTAATGGTTGGCTCAGGTGCCACACCTGGTACAGGTTTGATATGCATTAATAATTGTATTTGTCGATGGTCCCATGAGTGGGCCAGGTTGATTTCTCAATTTGTGATTGTGTATGTTGGTCCTTGAGAGACCGGGTTGTTACACTTAATTTTAGGGTAGGTCCTGAGGTGGGCCAAAATTTCATATTAACACTAGGTGTTGGTATGGGGATCCTTGGTCGATCCGGGAAAGATAAAAAGGGTATATGCTATTGTTACTTGCTCATTGTTTAAGTTGGTTGTTGAACCTGTTCCACGTGGTTGATAAGTTTAGAAGGAAGACTTAGAGTCTAAAATTATATAGTTACGGTTCTAATTGTTGCTTGTTGTTCCTTACTTGTTGGTTCCTTGAGTGAATTGGGTTATCTGTTATTGATGTTCTGCACATGTGGGTTCCTGAGAGGGTCGAGATTTATTATTATTATTTGGCATATACTTGGTCCTTGAAGGGCCGGGTTAGTGTGCTTAAGTGACAAAGTGGTTTTTCTGTGAACCGGGGGCGCATGTTATTGGCATAGATGATGTCCTAGGGATTCTTGTTTGGTCCGGGTTATGTAAAAAGGGGTACATGTTTGTTGTCAGTGAGAATTGTCAATGTCGGCTAGACTTGTTACGTGCGTGTGGTAAGCTAAGGAAGAGACTTGTAGTTTGGTTATAATGTTGGCTATGGTTACTTGTAAGGTATGGACCAGGGGTCATTGGGGCGGTTTTGTACTAGTAAGCGGCGGTACAACGGGTGTAGACTACATCACTAAGTAGTGGGGTTTACTTCGGATTGTTGAGTCATAGTGGTTGACTTGGGTAAGGGAATGGTAGTCCAGGCATGGGCGTAAATGCCGGGTAATGTCAAGGTGACTTAGAAGGTCTAGGTCATAAGGTGACTTGAGAAGTCTAAGGGATGGGCAAGCTTGGGTTAATATAGGGCTTTGGTAAGGTGAATATTGAAGGGCGAGTAGTGAAATAATTTGTGCATTTCCCTTGATTTCTTATATGATGGTATGAGTGGATTCTGGTCGACCGATGATGCCTACCAGTACGTGTGTTTGTACTGATTCTACTCTTGCTATACCTTTTTGGTATAATCTGGTTGTAGAGTCGGTGATGTTTCATAAGTACATGACGACGGTGATCTCCAACAGCTCCTACTTGTTGCTTCTATGGTGGGAGTTGTTGCCTCTTTCATTTTCCAATTACTCTTGTAGTAGCTATTGTATCAGCTAAGACTAGATCTTAGGGAGAGTGATTTCAAGTTGTAAAACTATTTTATTGTACTCTTCATAAAGCGGTTTCCTGAATAAAAGGGTTGTAAAGGTTTTCATGTATCAAAAAGGAAGATTTTATGGTTATACTTGAGTTTTCCGCATTTGCCAGTTGGATGGGTGGTAAGGATTCATCTATCTAGGTGCATAGAGTAGGCGCCCGCATGGCCTGGTAGGTTGGGTCATGACAGTAGGGTCATGTCTATAATTGTTACAAAGGATGAGCTGGTTGAAGATCCTTATAGAGAAGAGCTTGGAGGAGAGTTACCAAGTAAGAAACTTGCGCTATATGAAGGTGGAGAGAAAAGGGACCCCAAGGATATTAGTGTCATGCCCCGAGGCTACCCCCTAGACGTAACATAGGACCCGGGACCACAAGTGCCCCAAGTTAACCCTTGGTCATAGCATAACTTAGTCAACAAAAGATACATAACGATAGCATAATCAGAAAGATAGGCAACCAACTCCATAAATGATAAATGTCTAAAAGAACACAATCCGAAAAAGAAACCAGAATAATTGTCTATGTCTGAAAAGCCTCTACTTACGACATAAGGAGTTGTTGGGATAACACTCCAGCTAACTCTAAGTACTGAAGAAGTGATAACAAGCTATAATCAAAACTAGCCGTCAAAAAATGAGGACTCACCAACGCTCGCTGAATGGCCTGCAAACTCTAGCCACGTGTCTGAGGATGGAATCCTGAATCTACATCATCAAAACGATACAACACAAGAATATGCATCAGTACTATAGGATGTACTGAATATGTGAGATACGCAGAAATATGGTAAAACATACTTATAATATATTTGAAACTGGCTTCATGCATAATACGAGAATTCGTAAGTAAATATCATAGTTTGAGTATAAAGCATGAGATGGAAGTCAAACCTCAAAATAAGATATCATAAGACTTAGAAAACTTGAAAACATTAATACGGGAGTTTCTTATAACAGACATTAGACCCTGTGAGTGACAGGGAATCCAACTATATAACCCTAGTTGGCAAAGTTGCCTTGTACCTTGCCAAGGGCATAGGGCATCGTTCATATCATTGTGTGGATCCACTTTCATAAGCCCATCGGGCTAGAGGAGACACTCTCAACTAACGAGGACCTTCTTTCATAAACCCATCGGATTAGAGGAGAGACTCTCAACTAATGAGGGTCCTCTTTTATAAACCCATCGAGTTTGAGGAGACACTCTTAACTAACGAGGACCCTCTTAACCTATGCTGGCAACGTATTTTTTGACTCGGGTTGTCTAGAACCCTCATTGCTCAGTGCTAAGTACTACTCCCAAAACATATATATATCTCATATAATACTTGTGACATATCTAATGCCAAAACTATTTGAAAAGCATAAGGACATATACGATGTCCTACAAATCTCAATTCATAAGTCTTAAAGATTAGCATAGCCATCATTCAGAATATACTTTTCTTTTTAACCTCATAGCTTGAAGAATTAGGCATGCAAATTTCATAATACTTGAAGCCATGTTATCTAAACATGCCAATTTTACTTGAACACATGCAATTTAGTGAAATTATGCTAGAATTCATTCTCAATACATGGGCTTTTGAAAAAACTTAAGAAATCTCATATAAATCACGGGTAAAGGATTAGAAACCATCAATTAATGTTAGTAAATTGATTTCAAAGCAATTTCATAAATTAGGTAGGAACCCTAATTTTATAGTTTCGTAAATCCAAAGTAAAAATCATGGGTTTAGGGTATAAGAGTGAAAGGAATCCCTTATTGAATACTCACATACCTGAATTGGAGCTTTCTTAGTCTAGATTGGGAAGAATGGAGGCTTGAAGATGGAGGTCCTTAGCTTGGAGCTTGAAGATTGGAGGAAGGAGACCATTTTCCTCTTTTACAATTGAATGAAGGTTTTGAGAAAAGACTTAAGCTAAAAGTGGTCAAAACGACCTCACTTAGGATTTAAAAGATTAAGAAAAAAGATCAGAATACCCCTGACTTAAATAAGAATTTGCAGAAAAATCCTCGCCGGACAGGCTGCCTGGCTGGCGTCAGACCCACGATGGCCCGTTGGTCCAAGGTGTTGGAGACCTAGCTGAGCCTGCATGGGTCGCTGGACGATTTCCATGGCGGATTCCCATGGCCCATCACAACCGCGACGTCCACAGTGACCACCCATTGAAACACAAGAGGATTTGGGGAAAGGCCACTAGAGAATCCCGATGATAGGGCCGATGTCCCGAGGTGGATGCCACGCTCGTCGCCCAAGGCCGTCACACTAGGGATTATTGTGGTTTAAAGCCACTGGAAAACTTCCACGATGCACCCCACAGCCCATCAAAGCTGCGAAGCCCATGGTGGCTGCCCGCGGGGTCCAATAGTTGCACAATAATTCTGGATTCTGAGTTTGATAGCTGGTTCAAATTTTGGGTTGTTGCAATATCTCCCCCTTGGGATCATTCATCCTCGAATGAAGACTAAGTAAGGAAAACTGGAGAGAAAACATCCCAACCAACAAAACATGAAAACTGAAGAATAAGCATGAGAACTGACTTTTTAATTTAAAACATGACTGAATTAACTTTGAAAGACATTAATCCATGCTAAGATCATGAGAGAAACTTATGGGATGGAATCGCAGGGACTTACTAAGGAAGAAACTACTACCTTAGGCTAAAACTGGATTGGAAGGGAAGAGATGTGGGTACTTGGTTTTCATGGCTGCTTCTGCTTCCAAGCAGCTCCCTCCACTAGCTGATTCCTCCAAAGAACTTTCACCGAAGTGACTTCTTTATTTCTAAACCTTCAAATCTAGAGATCCAGAATCTCTATGGGAAGTTCCTTATAAGTAAGGCCATTCTTCACACTCATATCTTCCAAAGGTACAATCAAGGTCGGATCACCAACACACTTTTTCAATAAGGAAACATGGAAAATCGGCTGAACCACTTCTAAATCAATTGGCAACTCCAACTCATAAGCAACACTACCAACTCTCTTCATAATTTTGTAGGTACCTACATAGCGCGGACTATGTTTCCCTTTCCTATTAAATCTCATCACACCCTTCATGGGTGACACCTTCAGAAATACCCAATCATCAACTTCATACTCCAACTCTCTTCTTCTCACATCCGCATATGATTTCTATCGACTCTAAGCGGTCTTCAATCTCTTCCTAATGATTTGAACCTTCTCCATAGTCTCATGAACTGAATATGGACCAATCAAAGCTACCTCACCTATATCAAACCAACCAATAGGAGATCTACACCTCCGCCCATAAAGTGCCTCATAAGGGGCCATCTAGATGCTAAAATGGAAGCTATTGTTGTAGGCAAACTCGATAAGAGGTAAGTGATCATCCTGATTACCTTTGAAATCAATCACACAGGATCTCAACATATCCTATAAAGTCTGAATAGTATGCTCTGCCTGGCCATTCGTCTGTGGGTGAAAAGTTGTGCTAAGTTTAATCTGAGTACCAAGAACTTTCTGAAATGACCTTCAAAACTGGTATGTAAACTGAGTACCCCTATCTAAAATTATAGATAATAAAAAACCATGCAATCTGACTATATCCTGAATGTAGAATCTGGCATAATCCTCAGCTAAATCTGTAGTCTTGACAGCCAATAAGTGGGATGACTTAGTCATCCTGTCGATGATCACCCAAATAGAATCATGTCACCTACGAGTAGGAGGAAAACTTGTAATGCAGTCCATATTGATCGCCTCACCACTTCGAAGTAGGAAGATCAATATCCTGAGTCATACCACCCAGTCACTGATGCTCTACCTTCACTTTTTGATAGTTGGGACACAGCCACAAAATTTTCTATGTCCCTCTTCATGCAATTCCACCAATAGACTTCCCATAGGTCACGGTACATCTTGGTGGCACCGGAGTGAATAGAATACCTGGAGCTTTGTGCCTCTATCAAGATATGCTATCTCAACCAATCAATGTTAGGAACACATAATCGGCCCTGATATCAAAGCACACCATCTCCCCCTTGGGAGAAAACCTCTACCCTCTGCTGATGGACTGCACCCTTCAACTGGTGCAAAATAGGATCACTGTCCTGCCTTTCTTTCACTTCATCTACCAAAGATGATTCGGAATCATTCTGAATGATAACACTACCCTCCATCGAATCCATAAAGAAAACTCCTAATAGAGAAAGTCTATGAACATCCTTGGCCAATTCCTTCTTCCTATCTTCAACCAAATACACACTACCCATAGACAACCTACTAAGTGCATCTGCCACTATATTGGCCTTACCCGGATTGTAAAGCACACTCATATCATAATCTTTAAGAAGCTCAAGCCATCTTATTTGATCAAGATTCAATTCCTTTTGAGTGAATACATACTGAAGACTCTTATGATCGTTGAATACATCCACGTGAACACCATACAAGTAGTGTCTCCAAATCTTTAAAGAAAAAACCATGGCCGCTAACTCAAGAACATGAGTAAGGTAGTTCTTCTCATGAATATTAAGATTTCTGGATACATAATCAATAACCCTACCATGGTGTATCAAAAAGCAACCCAAACCAATCCTAGGAGCATCAAAATACACAATAAAGTCATCCAAGCCTGCGGGTAGGGCCAAAACTAGAGCTGTCATTAACCTAGTCTTCAATTCTTGAAAGTTCTTCTCACACAGATCAGACCATTGAAATTTAACCTTCTTCCGAGTCAATCGAGTCACCTGGGCAGCTATGGAAGACAACCCTTCCACAAATCTCCTATAGTAACCAGCCAAATCCAAAAAGCTCCTAATATCAGACAGGGAGGTGGGTCTACGCCAGCTCTTTACTGCTTCAATTTTCTGTGAATTAACTCGAATATCATCTCTAGCCATAATATGACCCAGAAAAGCAACAGACTACATCCAAAATTCACACTTACTGAACTTATCAAATAGTTGTCGATCCTTGAGAGTTTGCAACATAACTCTCAAATGGTCTGAATGCTCCTCCTCACTCCAAGAGTAGATAAGGATATCATCAATGAAAAAAATTATAACCATATCCAAATACTATTTGAACACATGGTTTATCAAATCCATAATGGATGCAGGAGCATTTGTTAGTCCAAAAGACATAACCACATATTCGTAATGACCATACTGAGTCCTAAAGGTTGTCTTTGGAATGTCGTGCTCTCTAACTCTGAGCTGATGATAACCAGATCTAAGGTCGATCTTGGAGAAATAATTGGCACCTGAAGCTGATCGAACAAGTCATCAATCCTAGGAATGGGATACATATTTTTTATTGTGACTTTATTCAACTGACGATAGTCGATACACATTCTGAGAGAACCATCTTTCTTTTGCATGAATAGAACTAGAGCACCCTAAGGAGAGATGATGGGTCTGATAAGACCCTTATCAAGAAGGTCATTCAACTGATCTTTCAATTCCTTAAGCTCCATTGGAGCCATTCTATAGGGAGGAATGGAGATAGGATGCGTATCTAGAAGAAGATCTATTCCAAAGTCGATATCCCGCTTGGGAGGGACTCTAGGAAAATCCTCGAGAAACACTTCAGGAAACTCATTCACAACAGGAAGTGACTGGAGAGATGGAGTTTCGGACTCCGTGTCAATAACCCAAACTATATGATATAAATAACCCTTAGAGATCATCTTCCTAGCCTTGAAATATGATATGAAACGACCCTTTGAGGAGGGAGGACTACCTTTCCATTCTAAGATAGGTTCATTTGGAAACTTAAAACTGATGACTCAGGTATGACAATCAACCAAGGCATAATATGCAAACAACCAATCCATACCAAGAATAACATCGAAATCAGTCATCTCTAACTATACTAGATTTGTTGAAGTGACTCTATGAAGGACTGAGATATGGCAATTTTGGTAAATTCTTTTGGCTAGGACTGACTCACCAATAGGAGTAGAAACACAAAAGGGTTCTAAAATATGTTCAGGACTAATTTCAAACTTGCAAGCAACATAAGGGGTCACAAAAGATAAGGAAGCTCATGGGTCCAATAAAGCATAGCTATCATGAGAGAAGACTTTCACCATACTAGTGATAATGTTTGGGAAACTCTCATTATCTTGGCGAGAGGACATGGCATATAGGCGATTCTGGAGCTGACGACCACCTAAACAAGGAGCAGTGCCCTCCTGGGCCGGTCGACCTCCTGGGGCTGTGATAATGCTCAAACGTACTCTCTAAAGTTGAAGTATCGGTGATCATTAAGCAAAACACATTTATATTCTGAACGGGAGTCGGGGTTGATTCCACAGAGAATAATGTAATTGCGATCGAGCTAATAAAGAATCCAAGCAACTTAATGGAGTTCAAAGAAAAAAAGAAAAGGGGATTTTAAACAAAGGATAAAATAAAATCAAATAAAAGATAGATATAATCAATGGATTTCACCTTGCTTTCACCAAGCAAAGACCACAAGGGAAAAATGGGAATGTAAATTCAATTCACAAGACTTGCACCCAATTAACACATGGGTAGTCTTGGCTAAAGATGTACTTAATCATCTTTCAACCAATCAAGCAACTATCCTCATGGGTTCTCTCGAATCGCCGCGAGTGCGCAGTAACCAACAAATTAACTTGGGTATGTTGGGCTATTTCTAACCCCAACTCTTAGATGGGAGTTTTTGGCAACCAAGCTATCTCTATTCTTGATCTAGAGTGGAAACCCCAAATCTCCACTATTAAACCTTTCTGAATTGAGGAACTCCTCTTTCGAGTAAGAACATAATTAGTATGCTAAGTCAATGTTTGCAACCATCAATTATAAGATTAAAGCATGGGAGATTCAATAGACCCGCATGATAAATCAAGAGAAAGCACACGATAAGAATTAAATGCCCAAATTTAGTATTATCTCTAATACAAAACCCAAATCTCAATTCAACAATTATACCTACAAATTAGAAATTAAGAACAAGAGTTGAAGAATGGAAACAAAAGATTTTACAACAAAGATCCTCTAAATATTCACTCCTATGGTGTAGGAAGATGAACTTGCTCTCCAATCTTGCCAAGAGTTGTGAAATTTGCCAAAGATCCTTCCCAAAACGGCTGGGAAGTGCTTTTATGTGAATTGGGGTTTCCAAGAGAGGGAATTTCCAAATCTGTCCTGCAGCAGATGATGTCTTCACTGTAGTCGCATGCATGGGCATCGTGATCACGAGGTTCTATGACTTACTTTCACGTGGTCGCGTGACCTCAACCTCGCTGTTGCGTGGCTTTAACTTCTTTCCACGCGGTCACGTGGCTTTACTCTCGTGGTTGCGTGATATTTTTTCCTATGCATCGTGGTCGCGTGACTTTACTCTCGCAGTCACGATGACAAAAATTCATGTTAGTGCTCAGCAGTCTATTTTTTCCCATCTTGATTTGTTTTCACTCAAATCTTTCCCGAACACTTCTAAACAGAAGAACCTGTAAAATAGAAGTAATCCGTGTCAATTGCACTATTTATCCACTACCTACTAGAAAAAGCATAAGATTAAAAGACATATAAGTAGGTAGAATACCAACTTATCAAACCCCCAAACTTGAACTATTGCTTCTCCTCTAGCAACTAAAAATTCAAATTAAAGAGGCACACAACACAAGTGCAATGACATTCAATATAAGCCAAGGAAAACCCCTTTCAAACATCAAGCATGACTTCGGTTGGTACTAATGATTAGTCAATCACATGATAACTTACTCTAAGCATTCCCCGCTATTCAAAACACACTTCAAGGATGCAATGGAATTATAAGAAAAACCAAGTTAGAACAACCATTCTTTAAGATGTGACTCAAACCACTAGCTTAACAAAACATGCCTATTTGACTTATTTTTGGAGTTTATCAGTGTCACCAACTATCCTAATTCGCATTCCCTCACAAGAACGAAAGTCCCAAAAACACATTATGTACAAAGACAATCACAAGGGACAAATGTACAAACACTCACACTCACAAGGAATTTCAAGTACCAACAAGTATCAAACCATAAGCTTGCCCTTATTTTCATTCGCCAGTAGCTCAAAAACAATCGGTCGGAGATCTCATAGGGCTTTTCTAATCTTGTAATGTAGACTCGGGGATAGGTAGGATACGCATTTGGATTCAAGTGACTACATCCTCCTTGAACTCTACACAACTTTTTCAATTCAAAACCAAAGCCAATTCTTTCATTTTCATTCAACATGAGGCACCATTTCACTTTATTTTATTTGAAGCCCCAACTTTTATCATTTTCTTCACCTTGGAGGATTCATTTCCTTTCTTTCCTTTCCTCTTTTCCTTTCTTCCTTGCTTTCTTTTTTCACATTCTTCCTTCTTTTTGAAAATTCTTTTAGGCAACAAACCAAGATAAACTCATTTAGCACTCCTCTAAGGTACCTTTTATAAACCCCCAAACTTAGGCTTTTAGCCTCGATTTCACACTTGTAGAGTTAAAGTAGGGACGGGTTCAAGAGAGAGATTCATGTTTAAAATGGTTCAAGGCTTGTACCGAGGTTGCCAAATAAAAGGTATTAGGCTCAAGAGGGGTGACTAATGATACAATTTGAGTGCAATGGTGGACTTTAAGGCTAAGTTGGCTTCAATAATCACAACGAAGGCCTAAGGTCATTTCTCCAACCAACGTAATTGAGACTAATATTAAATGACTAACCGGGCAAGTTCTAGTTAACACAAGCAAGCACAAGAATTATTCAACTATACCTCACCACACATGGCATGCGAATCATTCAAGAAGGGTCAATATTTTACTTCCTAAACAAGAACAAATGGAGTCACATTCTTCAATTTCAAATTATCACCACTAATGCATTAAGAGTTACAAAAAGATCAAAGGAGTTGTCCCAAACATCGTTCTTTCCCTTGTAATTTTCACAAAAAATTTCGAAAGGGTATGCCTATTTCACTTAGCATGCAAGACTAACATCATTAGTACCAAAAAAGTCAATCACAACCAAAACCTCAAAAGATGATGATTTACCCTTATGAATGATGTCACTCAGTCTATCATTGGGTCAATTCATCTATCTAAATCGATATGGCTACTCAAGGTTTATCAACACAACCATCCCAATACATAAGAACATCTGATTCGCACATGTAAAAGTGTGGGTCGCACGTGCCACACACATGCCAGTTAGTGGAATATGCGAAGATCGAGTAGTTTGCACATCGACATATGCGATATAATGTTTCCAGCTATGATTAGTTATGTCTAGCCTAACGGATACTCAGACTTCCCCTGGCTCCAAATTATCCAACACCTACTATAAAAAGAAAACAAAGAAGCTACAAGTAAAGAAACTAACAATGTAAACCATCAATTCCATCCATAGTAAATTCAAAACCCGACAAGGGAACAATAATATAAAAATAAGCTCGACAAAGGTGCACCAACATCCAACGTCAAAATAAACAAGCCCCATGCGGGCACAACAATATCCAAACAAGTAAAACAAACCCGGCAAGGGCATAATAATATCAAAAATAAAAATATGCTAGATAAAGTATACCAGCCACCCCCAACTAACACAGTGCCCTCACTGCATCAAAATAAGATAAGAGTTTGAGGGGGCTCCCTGAAGGATGTATCACTCAGAACCAGAGCTCCTAGGCCTAGAAAGGACCCAGTTTGCCTCATCAAAATCATTCCCGGCCTCAGTCCCATATAGCTTCCTCAGAGTTCTCATCATCTTCATGAGGAACTTTCTTCGCTTCCTATCATGGTCCCTTTGCTTTTTCTGGCGCTTCTCCACCTTAGCCAACCTCTCCTTAATGTGCTGCTTCTAGATCGCTACACTAGCTAGTGTAGGGCCACAATAACTAGTGGAGGATGACAGATCGGGTGTCGATATAGTGGAACTCTCACCCAGACCCGAAGGTAGGCCCGCTATAATCTGGTGAAGATGGGCATCCATGCCATAAACCTGGCAGAGATGTGGCGGAGTGTTGGGGACCCAATTCTGAGGGGTCCAATAGGCTCAGCAATAGCAGTTGACTCAAGTGCCTCGCTGGACCCAGAGAATACACCAAATAAGGGTGAATCTACATCGATCTTTATCTTCTTTGATGCTTGCATGAATCCTCTCTTCATTAGAGAGTGAATCATTTTTTGGGCTTCCTCTCATTTTCACCATCCCTTTTTTCAACCCCGACTTGATTGGATAAGTTAGTGATCAATGAAGGGAAGACCAAACTTTTGCTACCTTCAAGTACCACTTGTTGAATTTCTTACACGATCAATTGCCCTACATTCATCGAAAGACCCTCCATCATAGCACAAATAACCCTTGCTTTATCGGTGGTCACATCGGATTCATTCTTGGAAGGCATGACTCTGACACATATGATAGAAATCCATGTGCGCACTTTAAGGTTGAACTCGGAGGACTCAATCCTTGTATTCAACGCT
The DNA here is from genome assembly GCA_003996215.1 of Jaltomata sinuosa. Taxonomy (NCBI): domain Eukaryota; kingdom Viridiplantae; phylum Streptophyta; class Magnoliopsida; order Solanales; family Solanaceae; genus Jaltomata; species Jaltomata sinuosa. The sequence goes on along the minus strand of QJPP01000602.1, from coordinate 1,080,603 downwards.
ATCTATTATGGGACCGTGCCATCATGTAAGTGCTCTATAAAAAAATTGGTCCCCAATTCTGTAGCTCGGGCTTTGTATGTAGCATTGTCGATCGGCATTAAGGAGGTTATAGTATCCATTAATCAACTTCGAATCAAATCATACCAACTTGCCCTGAACCATCAGAACCAAGTCATTGTAAAAGTCCTTCTCGGTCGCATTAGCATAAAATTCACAGACCATGGAAAAGTTTACCTTGATGGGCTCAGCTGCGAAGCATAGCCATTCACTTATAACCAACTTCCCATGAAAGTTGGCCCATTTCTCTTCCAACCCATCCAACACAATGCCCCTCTCCCTCGTGATTGGTTTCATCAAGTGATGATCATATAATTGAGAGCACTTGAGAGAGACTAATGTACCTTGGTCAAAGTATTCCTCGTCGGCCACTTGGTTGGAATCTTCATGTTCAATTTCAGCCATTTTAAGCTTTTAAGTACCTACACGAGGAACAAAATTGTCAAACACTAATATAGGGATGTAAACCAATGTGTTGGGACATGATTAGGCCAAAGAAATGAGGCAGAATGAGCTCAGATAGAGCTAGTTAGAGTTGCTCTTTTTGGGACTGCTAAACTGGTCATCGCGATTGCGAAAACCAATTATTTTTTTCAGAAAATTACTTCATCGCAATTGCGGGATGGGGCATCGCAATCATGAATCTCAACGACATTGTTCCTCACGATTACGGTATTGGGCATCGCGATCGTGAGGGTCATCTTCTTGCCCAGAAAAATTTGTTCAGGCATTTTGTCGAACAAGTCCTTTGAACTCTTTAGTTCACCATTTTTACACAACATGGGGGTCACTTTTTATCCCAAAGATCAGTAAACCAACAATATTTTAACCCCCAACCAGATTTCACCCACAATTTTATACCATAACACCCAATTCACACCAATCTTAACTAGGTCGACAAACTTGGGAACTGCTGATATCATCTTATCATAAAATTCTGACTCTTGAGAGCGCATAAACACCATGGTTATCTCTTCTTCTGTCATGGGAGGCCGAACTCTCGCCGCCTCCTTTTTCTATTGATAGGCACTGTCTCTAAATTATTTGTTTGATTTCTGCCCGATACACCCTAGAGAACATTCTAAAGCCTCTTCACTCAAACTTCAGTTGAAGAGCCTCATTAACAGAGCGTTGTTCTTCCGGGCATCGACCATTTGGTCGCAATAGCTTCTTAAATGAGCTTCAGGATTTCCAACACCATTGAATGTCTCAAACTTGGTAATCATGAATCCATTTGGCAGGTCCATTTCTGGATGGATACAAAGATCATAATAGTGATAGCCTTTCTCGTAAGATGAACCTCATAGTTCTCTGATCCTAGCTATTTCTTCCTTCATCTGTGCCATGTCAAGATCATTCTTCTTTTTTGTGGCTCTTAACTCTTTTTCCTTCTCCTCATAGTGATTCAGCTCAGGGCTTTCCTAGAAAGCGGTGTATGGTTCTACCATGGCATGGAAAGTGGATGGTGTATGTTTTGAACAGGTGGGGGTTGGACGTGTGGAATGGAATTTGGATATGTAGGAGTGTAATTATGTGGATTAGTGACGTTGGGATGGTTATTTTTGGAGTTGTAGGTATTTGGTGGCGTGTTTTTATAGTTTGGAGGGAGATTTTGTGGAAGGTGGCCAGTTTTGTCAACACAGATCAATTTCTATTACCTGTTGAAGTAAAACAACTCAAAGGCCGATATGTTAGACCCCTTTAGTGATAAACAATACAAGCTATCCGATCGGGAAAAAACACATAAAGTTGCTTTTTATCAAGGCAAATTGATCCATGGGTATTTATTGGCTCGATGGTTCGATGGATAGGATCAATTTTGGGGTAGGTAGATTCTATCAGGAGATTTGACTTGTCGAGTCTTCAGCACTTGATGTATCTTCTGAATTCTTTGGCATTTTTGTCGAAGTGAGGAAATGAAAATTTCTTAAGGGACGGGCCTTGAAAGGATATAGTTCAGATATGGTAAGTTCATTTTCTGAAGAGGTAGGAACAAGATTTAGAGGGATTTTAAGGAGGCTTTGGATTTTTCTGGGAAACTTGAAGAACTCATGGAGTGATTTTGGTTTGACTTTGTGTAGTGAATTTATTTTCTGCCTACGGTGTTCTAATATTTTTTGAAAAATAGGAGTGAATCAATTTATTCTTGATTCAAGCAACACATGTAGCACATAAAGCAATTATAACACATAAAAATACATAATAATGCGCGTATCCTAACTTAATGACCTTTTTTGTCAAAGGTAGGGGAATACATTCCGCAAGGGGAGGGAAAATAGTGCATAAAATAAGCCCGTGCAAGGGCAAAAATAGAACAAACCCACACAGGGGTATTCTAGGAAAATCAATACATAATGATAAACCCATGCAGGGGTGACACTATGATGCTCCTAATGACGATCCTTCATCCATTTGGCCCTTCTTGGACTCCTTTGTGATCTCTCGAGATTCGTAAGATCATTTTGAATATGGAGAAGACTAGACATCGTACAAAACAGATAACTAGTTAGATATCCCATTTCGGGGACAACAGTTTAATTCTTCTGACATATACGTCTTTTGAATAGCACATAAGGGTATGATCATCTTTTCAGGCCGGGGGGCCTTTTTGACTCAAGGTGGTCTCGCTAATGGGCCCGATAACACTGGGGTACCACGTCAACTTAGGTGAATTCCTATTCACGAGATTTGGCTTCTCTCTACGCTAATTTGACTAGAGTTAGTTTTGAAAAGAGACTGAAAACCCGAGTGAACAACTGCAGGCTGAAACAATGAACAAGTGTCGGTCAACCTGGAACCAACTAATTGCTCATAGTTTTGAGAATTTTTAGTTTTTTAAGTAGAGAAGCGACCGCGAATGCACGCGTAATCGCTTTTTTCCTGATGCATTCTAATTTTTCCATTTGGCGGAACCTGTATGCCATGAATGCAACAATTTATATTTTGTGAAATTTAAACACATAAGCAAATAAGTGCAGAAATTAAAATTATTACATTCTCGAATAGTTAGTCAAATAGAGAAAATAAGTTAGAAAAATATTTTGGTTAGAACTTAGTTAACTCCCAGCGGAGTCACCATTTCTTTTTTATCGCATTTTTCACTTTCGTCTATTTTGAAAAGAAAAACGCAACTTCGTATTTTGAAACGGTTTTGACTTGTATTAAATTTGAAAACTTATAAAATCTTCAAACTTGATTAAAACAGAGTCACCACTTAATTTTTTAGGAAAAATCAAGTAAAACCTTTGAAAATTATCCAAAAGATTTAAAACAAATTAAAATCTTTGAATTTGGGAAATCCGGGTAAGAAATTTATATTAACATTTTAGGAAGGTTTTTAAGGTACCTAAAATGTCCGCTAACACGCGATTATCCGGCTATTTTTCTAACTCATTTATTTGACTAACTTTGAAAGCACGGGAATTTGTTCAACAAGTGAAGAAAAATATTATTTTCATGAAAACAAGAGAGTATTTGTTTATAGGAAGATGAAAAAGAATTTTAATTGAAATTGGAAAGTAAGACATATTGACAAGGTTTCAAAATTTGATTAATCAATTCAAGATAAATAAAGTGACTAGTTTGCGAAAAGAGATAATGGTACTCCGAGGGAAATTAACTAAATTAATTAAAAGAGTTAGTAATTCACAAAGTCCAATTTATACAAAACTAAACTAATTAAAGAAGACAAGAGGTTGGGTTTAGGCACTTAGGCCCAAACCCCTACAACTTGTCCAAAGGACTACCATATTTTACTGGGTTAAGCCCATTTATCGTCACTTCATCTTTGACCCTGTATATTTGCTTCCCCTTCCTTTTGTATGTAGCACATAGGCCATACTTGTTGTTCTTCGAATTTCTGCAACTTTTACCCTTTTTGGGTCTTTGAAGTCAACTCGATGAATACGGGCCTCTTTGGCCCGTCTCAAAGATGCAAGATAAGGAGTCCATTCATACTCAATTAGGTTATTCATGCCAAGCAAAAATAGAAAGAAATTAATAGAAACTAAAGTAATTAGATTTTAAAAGGTGACAATCTAATTAGCATCAATGCCCACATAGACCCTTTGTATAATGACACAATCTATAGTTTATTTCAAGTAAAAAGGGGCACGTTCGTTTGCATGTATTTTATGCTAGAGAGGGATTCAAAGGTCATGTTACAAGTCACCGATTTTGTAAAGCATTAGAATTAGGGCAGTAAGGGACATACACCAAAGAACTTTGTTAAAGTTGTCTTAAACTTAATTCTTCTTCTTTAAATCTCAAGCACAATTAGGCTGCCAGTTCACATACTATCAACATATCATGATAATTTAACATAAATCTGGACAGAGATATGAACAACTTGCAACAAGGAGTTACAGACATAAAAATTCGACCATGTGAAAACACAACAATCATAACCAAACATGAGTAATGGACGAGTTAGTTTGAAATGCATACAACAACCTTATATTGCACATCATTCTTATGCAGAAAAAAAATAGTTGACATAACCAAGTGATTGCAACCGTGTTCAAATAGGGCACACATACAACGATAAAAAAAAGAACAACAAACAAAAACTTTAAAACTTGAACTCAGCTTCAAATAAACATACAAATTTCTAAATGATCTTTCATAATTATCACAACCACACCAATCTTCATACAAGATAAGTTGAAAACCAACCTAAGTTTATCATAAATATAAAAAAAAAAGTTGGATGGACAGATCACCTATTTCACGACAGCGACTGGGAGTACGAGCTTCGTCGGAGATTTTTACCACCTCCAGAATTTACACTTGAAAATAAGAATTTAATGTTTATATCTCTGAAAGCTTTGGTTATGTGAGATTAGTGGAATGCTCCAGCAAAATCCCCAAGTATTTCCCCAAAAGCCAGCTACCAAATCTCTATGGAAGAGGAGGTTTATATAGGGAATTTCTAGGGTGAAGTTGGGGGGAAACAGATGGGTAAAATGGGTAAAACACTTGGAGTTTTCAAAATTTGAATTAGGGATCAGGATTGAAAGATCATTCTTGGTATAAATTTGTACAAACAGATTGAATTTTTGAAGGAATATTCATTTGGAGGGACACCTGGCGATTCAAGAATGTTCTAGAATCTTCCAGCACACCAACTTGTAAAAATCGTGACATTTGACTGAGTCAAGGTTGAAATTGAAGGATTTTGAGGTCCTTTGGAGCTGTTGTATTCGCGTTTCAGCGTTGTGGTGTTCTTCACCGTCTGGGTTCATTTGGGATCATTGGGGTTTTGTTGTTTGTCTTATGTACGAAGAAGATGAGGTGGAGAAGAAAGAATTGAGGAGCATAGGAAGTGTTGTACACGCTCTTTTGGAGAGAAATATATGGAAAGTGGGGACACGTGAGTATATTGAGGGAATATAGCGTATGTGTGTGTGTGCAGGGGTATATCTAATATATGTGTGTGTGAGCAGCATTTGCTGGTGAGGGAGTATAAGGTGGAATGGGCTCGGGTTTCGGCTAATATGAAGTGGGCTGGGGATTGATAATTGGGGAAATAAGGGTGGTTTAAGTTTTGGACACATTTTGCAAAATGTGGCCACTCTTAAGTTAAAGAGGTAGCCAAATTGATAGGAATTAGGAGATATTCAGCTAGGATTTAAATGATTTCAAGAAATTAGGCTAGCATAGGAATAGTGAACTAATTACAATTAACCATTCGAGCTTCTTAAAATTTAAATGATTTGAAATAATTTTTACGCTTAACACATGCTTACCTCTTTAATAATTATGAAACTAATTTATTCAATTAACTCTTATTTGAATTAATTTAGAGAAAAAATCAAACGTTTAAACTTTTAAAAATGATTTTCTTACTCTAAAATAGTCTTTTAAGTAAAGTTATATAAATTTCACATAATTAAATATGAAAAATATAAATCATTACTCAAAAACTATTATAAAGCCGGTTCGAAAAATATTTTATCCCTTTTTATAAAATAATTATTTTAAAATTATTTAAAATTTAAAACGGCTCAGGATTGATTCGTAATGTGGTGGGTTAAAATTGGGTGTCAACAACTGCCCCTCCCTTTGGATAGGGTGAGTGTAATGAACCCTGGGCAAAGAGAATTGACGTTCCCAATTTTATCTGACCACATATTCATATGCAGGAAGAGGTTGTTTCTAGCACGAATTTCAAGGAATCATGGCCAAACTCTGGTATTGAGTTTCCTACATATCTCAGATTACATGAGAATTCAGGCCACTTGTAGTTGAAGACGCCCAATTTTGCGCATGATTTTGAAAGAATTCCAAACTCTCCCGGTTTCAGAGTACGGAGTGATCGGAAAGCGGGAGAGTGAGGAGGTTTGGGGAGTGTCAGCAATGTAGCCGAGTTTTCAAAACAGAGCCTGCCTACATATCCCATGACTTAGGAATCAAGCTGCTTATAGGTTGACTCAATCGGTGGAAAAGGTAATCTTTATGTTAAGACAACCTTTGTCTCGGGATGAGTGACAAATAATTTGAGCTTATAGAAAAGAGGCTTGTAACCTCTTAACTATGAATGTGGTGCACTTCACACCCATAAGCAAGATTTTACCTGGACATAATTTCCAAAGTTTGAGGTGTATTGTCACCTGAATTTGAAAAGAAGGAATATTGTTTTCAATGTGAGTTTAGAAAGTACTCTGGATGCGAAACTAAGACCCAATGATAGGAAAATACCCACATGCCTTCTGATAGGGGTGTGGTTTGATGGTGGTGAAAATTCTTTCCTTAACTCGCGTCCAAAGAGTTTGATCCCTTTTCGGACTATGTCCCAGTTTGCTGCTAAGAAAAAGTTCCACGTTGTGATGCATCCTTTTTTGGTGTAGTCCGCACTTGTGGTTTTACTTTGAGAATTTCATCCTTCTTGAATTCTCTTGAAAACATCTCAAACAAAATTGTTAGTAGTAAAGTAATTCCGTTTGGAGAGATAGCTTCTTTGATACCTCATCCTGGAGTTACGTTCGAATCTCGTGTTGTGACGTCTTTTTAACGCATTTTGTACCTGTTATTCTGATTCGAGATTTTCATCCTCTTGGATGTTCTCGCCAATACTTTGAAACAAATGGTTAGTAGTAAAGTAGCTCAATAAAGAGAGATAGTGTTGTACCTCATTTTTTCGTGTTTTGTTGCTTCTTGAAAAATATGTCGTTATTTACAATCTCTATCTTAGGAAATAGCAACTTTCATGGCAATCAAACGTGATAGCCATCGTAGCTATTGGATTGGGTTGCCTTTGTGGCGATCTTTGAATAAGGAGACCTTTGTGGCCGTTTGATGTGACGGTCCTTGCAACCGTTTGTGGCGTTCGCTTGAACGTGATAGCCTTTGTGGTCATTGACAGTAGTCTTTGCATATGCCTTTAGGGTAAATCTTGCGCATAATCCGTATCGACTCGACTAACAGATATTCCTTGAATTGTCAGGCTTTGGGTGATCTAGCACATCATCCGACTTTGGATAAAGGCAACTTACAGATGTCTTTAACTTGTCAACTTCGAGTAATCTTGCACATCATTCGAGTTTAGATAGAGGCGGCTTATAGATGTCCTTTGAATTGGAAGTTTTTGGGGTAATCCTGCACTTTTAACTGACCTTGGATGTTACGCGACCTACAGATTTCCCTTGAATTGCTAGCCTTTGGGTAGTCTTGCACAATATCAACGTGGATATGTCGTGCCTTATAGATAACCCTTGGACTATCAATTTTTGGTAGTCTTGCAGTTTTATCCAATTTGTGATTTTACTGCGACTTACGCATTACCCTTGGACTGTCAATCTCAAGGTGCTCTTGCACACTATTCAGTTTCATATGTCGCTGCATCTTATAGAATAATATTAGTCAAGTTTTTGCGCAATCTTGCACACTATCTGGTTTCAGATATCGCTGTGACTTACCGACGACCTTTGGCCTTCCAATTTTTGGAAAATACTGTACATCATCCAATTTGGATGGTATCTTGACATCCTTCAGACTATATGCATTCGATATCGGCGGCAAGCGGTATTTGGTTATCGAGGATGACAAGGCCTTTGCCACACGATCAAATATTGCTGCATCTTCTGGCGATTAATGCTCTTGTATGTATAAGAATACTTCAGAGTGAGACTTTGCTGTCTCTAATAGGGCGCATAAATATCCTCAACGTCAGACTCTGCCATCTCACATGATGTCGGATATGAATATGCTGGATGTCAGACTTGGCATAATAAAGGAGTAAATATAACCTGAACGTCAGACTCCTCCGTCTTATGCGATATAGGATATAAATATGTTGAATGCCAGACTTGGCATAGTAAATAATAATAATATCCTGAATGCCAGATTTGGCATAATATAGGAGCAAATATACCCTCAACGTTAGAATCCTCCGTCTTACGTGATATCGAATATAAATATATTAAATGCCAGATTTGTCATAATAAAGGAGCAAATATACCCTCAATGTCAGACTCCTCCATCTTACTTGATATCGAATACAAATATGATGAATGCCAGATTTGGTATAATAAAGGAGCAAATATACCCTCAATGTTAGACTCCTCCATCTTACGCGATATCGGATATAAGCATGCTGAGTGCCAAACTTGGCATAATGAATGATGATAATGATAATAATAATAATGATATCCTCAATGTTAGACTCCACTGTCTCACACGATCTCGGATATAAGCATGCTCAGGGTCGATCCTGCGCAGCAAGTGCAACTTAGGGACGCCTATGAATGTCATCCTCTTTGCAACCGGCCGGTAGAGGGAAATAGTCTTCGCAGGGGATGTGTATCTACAATATTGAATGATAATGTGGATTATCAGGCAATGTTCCTCGTGACATATTCCTCGCGACATGCAAATGCAATGGGCCTCGTGGCATGGTCCTCGCGACATGCAAATATGATGGCCCTCGTGGCATGGTCCTTGAGACATGTAAATATGATGGCCCTCGTGGCATGGTTCTAGCGACATGCAAATATGATGGCCCTCATGGCATGGTCCTCGTGATATGCAAATATAATGGCCCTCATGGCATGGTCCTCGCGATATGCAAATATGATGGCCCTCATGGCATGGTCCTTGCGACTTACAAATATGATGGCCCTCATGGCATGGTCCTCGCGACATGAAAATATGATGGCCCTCGTGGCATGGTCCTAATGACATGCAAATATGATAGACCTCGTGGCATGGTCCTCGCGACATGTCAATATGATATGAGGGGGATGATCGTGTAATGGCATGCGTCGCAGTTGCAGAAAACATCACCTTTGATCTTTATGTTGTCCTGCTGAATCCTTTGTGCGTACCTGCGCCCAAGACAAATTATTAGTAGAAAAAGTGTCGCTTTTACTAGAGATCACAGTCCAACTTGATAAACTTTAAAGACAATGTCTATGAAGATAATCAAAACAACTTGTGAGTGAAATGATCATGCCCATTTTTGGGGGCAACCACAAGTACCGCTTTTGAACATCATCTGTCACGCCCCGAGGTTACCCCTTAGACGTAACACGGGACTCGGGACTCAAGACAATGAGGATCCCAAGCTAACCCTTGTTCATAGCATTCTCAACCATAACAAAAAAATAAGACATAACGGAAATATCAACGTAAATCCAAAACTAGAAGGCATATCATAAATATAGAGTCGAATAGGAAATACAACTAAAAAATCATCTCATAAGGTCTATGTCTGAAAAGCCTATAATACTATCATAGAGAGTTGTTGTGACAACACCCGCAACTAACTCGAACATCTGAAAATAAAGAAGGAAACATAAATTGAAGGGGGGCCTAGCCCTAAGACCATGAGGACTCACCAAAAGCTAAAATAGGAGTGGCTGGATCTCTAGCCACGAGCCTGTGAAGGAATACCTCAGTTTGAATCATAAAAGGATGCAACAATATGCGTTAGTACTATGGAATGTACTAAGTATACGAGCAATGCATGAACATAATGAACATATTCTAAGTATGCTTGAATAACTAAAATCATGCTTTTAAAGGATAACTGAATGCAATGACTCTAAAAATATCATAAGCCGAAGCGTAAACATGAGTAATAAGTCTGAAATCTGATTTAGAGTCAAATGCAACTTTAATCATAAACTGTTTCTGTGAGAGATTCTCTAACCGACATAGACCATGTGAGCTACATGGAATCCGATGTATCCGCCCCATCGAAAGGACCCAATATACCTTGCCAGGATATAGAGGCATTACTTTCGCGTGATCACTAAAACTGATGCCCAACAGAAAGGATTTAAGACCTACAGGGGCACGAAGTTCTGGGACCTTTTCGGGTACTCTCACCATGTCCAACTATGTTCTAATATTACTCCCAAAATATATACATATAGCCTAAATAATACATTGTCATATCTGATGCCAAATCTGTTCGAAAAGCATAAGAGTATATCTGATACCATGCAATTCACTTAGCTTATGTGGACATATCTGGATGCCAAACCTTTCTTGAAACATAGGGACATATCTGATGTCCAAAACTGTTGGAAAAGCATAAGGACATATCTAATTTCATGCAATTCAAAATTCATGAATCTTAAAGCTTTGCAAGATCATAATTCAAAATATACCTTTCTTGCTAAATTCATACTTAGAGAATTTGTCATGCAATTTCATAAGCACATAAAGGCCACGATGTCTAATCATGCTAACTTTCTCTTGAAAACATGTAAATTCATAGTTTCATGCTAGAAATCAACATATATGCTTGGGCTTTTAAAACCAATGAGAGAATCATAATCAAATCATGAGTAATCAAGAGAAAATCATGAATTTAAACATAGAAACTGATTTCATAAACTCTCCCTAATTTTAGATCAAAACCCTAATTTCATAACTTTATAATTCAAATTAAGAATTGGGGATTTTGGGCACAAGGGTGAAAGGAACCCATTGTTAGAGACCCACATACCTTGGATGAAGATTACCCACTTCAATAGAAAAGAATTGGAGACTTGACTTGGAGCTTGGAGACTTGATCTTGGAGACTTGAGCTTGAAGAGGGATTTCCCTTTTTGGGAGGAGATTGAGGATCTTAGGATGAACGTAGGGTAATATGAGTGAAAACCCTTCTAAAAGTAGTCTAAACGACTTCACTTAATACATAATAGGGTTGAAAATGACCAAAATGACCTTGGCTTTTAATTACAAAGAAGCTGGAATTTTGGTCAACTTCAGTGTCCACGAGTGGATTCTACGACTCGTAGACTTTTCCACGAGTCGTGGAATCCAGTTGTGGGACTCATACTAGGAAGTCAGTCTGCAGAAGACTTTCCACGAGTCAACAGGATGACTCGTGGAAGTTTCCACGAGCCGTAGGGTCGAGTCGTGGAAGTCAGGAAAATGTTTGGTCTCTGATGGAGTTCCATGAGTCAACATCACGACTCGTAGATATTTCCACGAGTCGTGGAAGTGACTCGTGGAAGTCAGTACTGGAGCTGGTCTGCAGGGCTGGGATCACGAGTCCCTTCCACAACTCGTGGAACCTTCCGCGACTCGTGGACTTAACTCGTGGTCCCTGAAACTTGGATTTTTCTGATGTTTTTAACTTGGTTAGCTGGATACGTGTACGGGGTGTTATAATATCCCCCCCTTGGGATCATTCGTCCTCTAATAAAGGCTAGATAAGGCAAACTAAGGGGAAAACAGCCCAACCAAACATCAAAACATAGAAATCAAGGGGGTAACCATAAAACCAAACTTTTCAACTTGAAAACATGATAGACTAACTTCGTAAAATATGTATGCATGCTAGGATTATGAGAGAAATCGGTGGAATAGAATCGGAGTGATATACTAAGGAGGAAACTAGTACCTCAAGCTGGAACTGAGTCGGAAGGAAAGAGATGAGGATGTTTGGCCTTCATGGCCTCTTCCGCTTCCCAAGTAGCACCTTCAACAAGCTGATTCCTCCAAAGTACTTTTACCGAAGCGACTTCTTTGTTTCGCAACCTCCAAACCTGATGATCAAGGATCTCCAAGGGAACCTCCTCATAAGTGATACTATACTTCACACCTACATCTTCCAAAGGAATAATCAAGCTTGGATCACCAACACGCTTCTTCAACAAGGAAATATGGAAAACTGGATGAACCGCTTCCAACTCCGTTGGCAACTCTAACTAATAAGCAACACTACCAACTCTCCTCAAAATCCGATAAGGACCTACAAAACGGGGACTAAGTTTTCCTTTCTTGCCAAACCTCATTACACCCCTCATGGGTGACACCTTAAGGAAAACCCAATCATCAACTTCAAATTCTAACTCTCTTCTCCTCACATCCGCATAAGATTTTTGTCGACTCTGAGCGGTTTTCAACGTTTCCCAAATAATCTGAACCTTCTCCATAGTATCATGCACAGAATCTGGACCAATCAAGGCTGCCTCACCAACCTTTGAACCAACCAATAGGAGATCTACACTAAAGTGCCTTATACGGAGCCATCTGGATAATAGAGTGAAAGTTGTTATTGTAGGAAAACTCAATAAGAGCTAAGTGATCATCCCAATTTACTTTGAAGTCAATAACACAAGCCCTCAACATATCCTGCAAAGTCTAAATAGTACGCTCGGCCTGGCCATTTGTCTGAGGGTAAAAATCTATGCTAAGTTTCACCTTAGTACCATGACCTTTCTGAAATGATTTCCAAAACTGAGATGTTAAACTGAGGACCTCTATCCAAAATGATAGACAAAGGAACACCATGCAATCAGACTATCTCCCGAATGTAGAGTCTGGCATAATCATCAGCGGTATCCGTAGTCTTAACAGCCAAGAAATGGGATGACTTGGTCATCCTGTCGACAATCATCCAAATGGAATCATGTTGCCTTTTAGTGTGAGGCAAACCCGTAATAAAGTCCATATTGATTGCTTCCCATTTCCAAGTGGGAAGGTCAATATCCTGAAGCATACCACCTGGTTTTTGATGTTCCACCTTTACTTGTTAACAGTTGGGACACTTAGCCACAAACCTGGATATGTACTTCTTCATACCATTCCACCAAAAGACTTCCCGTAGGTTACGGTACATCTTAGTGGCACCAGAATGAATGGAGTATCTAGAACTGTTAACCTCAGACAAAATCTGTTGTCTCAACCCATCAACATCTGGCACACATAAGCGACCCTGATAACGAAGCACACCATCTCCCCCTTGGGAGAAAACCTCAATCCTTTGCTGACGAACTGCACCCTTAAGCTGAAGAAGAATGGGATCTTGGTCTTGCATGGCTTTCACTTCATCCACCAAGGATGATTCGGCACCATTAGTCACAATCACACCACCTTCAGTCGAGTCCATAAGGCGAAATCCCAACCGAGTGAGCCTATGAACTTCTTTAACCAATTCCTTCTTTCCATCTTCAATGGAAGCTACACTTTCCATGGACAATATACTCAAAGCATCCTCCACAACGTTGGCCTTACCCGAATGGTAAAGCATGCTCATATCATAATCCTTAAGTAGTTCAAATCATCTCCTTTGTCGCAAATTCAACTCCTTCTGAGTGAACACATATTGAAGATTCTTATTACCAGTGAAATACATCCACATGCATACCATACAAGTAGTGTCTCCAAATCTTCAAAGCAAAAACCACGGCCTCTAGCTTAAGATCATGAGTGGGATAGTTCTTCTCATGAGTCTTAAGTTGTCTAGAAGCATAAGCAATCACTTTACCATGCTGCATCAAAACACAACCCAAACCAATCCTAGAAGCATCACAATACACCACAAAATCATCTAAGCCCTTGGGTAGAGCTAACACTAGGGATGTAGTCAATCGGTTCTTCAATTCCTGAAAACTCTTCTCACAAGAGTCGGACCACTAGAACTTAACCTTTTTCTGAGTCAATCGGGTCAATGGGGAAGCAAGGGAAGAAAACCCTTCCACAAACTTCCTATAGTAACCAGCCAAGCCTAAGAAACTTCTAATATCAGACAGAGAAGTGGGTCTAGGCCAGCTCTTAATTGCTTAAATCCTTTGAGAAAAACCTGAATACCATCACTAGTCACAATGTGACCCAGAAAAGCAACAGACTCCATCCAAAACTCGCACTTGCTAAACTTATCAAAGAGTTGTCTATCCTTGAGAGTTTGTAGCACAACTCTCAAGTGATCCGCATGCTCGTCCTCACTCCGAGAGTAGATGAGGACATCATCAATGAAAACAATCACAAACATATCCAACTACTGTTTGAACACACGGTTCATCAAATCCATAAAAGTTGCAGGAGCATTCGTTAGACCAAAATACATAACAACAAACTCATAATGACCATACCGAGTCCGGAAGACTGTCTTTGGGATATCACATTCTTGAACCCGAATCTGATGATAACCGGATCTAAGGACGATTTAAGAGAAGAACCTCGCACCCTGAAGCTAATCGAACAAGTCATCAATCCTAGGAATGGGATACTTATTCTTGATTGTGACCTTGTTCAATTGATGGTAATCAATACACATTCTAAGAGATCCATCCTTCTTCCGAACAAACAAAATTGGGGCACCCCAAGGAGAGATACTAGGCCTGATGAAACCCTTATCAAGCAAGTCTTTCAACTGATCTTGCAACTCTTTAATTTCAGCGGGGGCTATTCTATAGGGAGGAATAGAGATTGGATTCATATCCGGAAGAAGATCTATCCAAAGTTAATTTCCCGATCGGGAGGGACTCCGAGCAAATCATCAGGGAACACTTGTAGGAATTCATTCAAAATAGGAACAAACTGAATAGTTGAGGTCTCGAACTCTGTGTCCATAACCCGAACTATATGATAGACATAACCCTTAGAAATAATCTTCATAGCCTTAATATAAGATATAAAATGACCCTTCGAAGAAGAGGGACTACCTTTCCATTCTAGGACAGGTTCATTAGGAAACTTGAAACTAACCACACGAGTGCGACAATTAACTGAGGCATAACATGCATACAACCAATCCATACCAAGAAAAACATCAAAGTCAATCATCTCCAACTCTACTAAATCCGCTGAAGTGAATATATGAAGGACTGAGATAGGGAAATTTTAGTAGACTATTTCGGCTAGGACTGACTCACCAACAGGAGTAGAAACATGAAAGGGTTCTAAAATAAAATTAGGACGTATCTCAAACTTATAATCCACATAAGGGATTACAAAAGATAAAGATGCACCAGGATCTAACAAGGCATACACATCAAGAGAAAAGACTTTTAACATACTGGTAACCACATCTGGTGAACTCTCCTGATCCTGACGGGGGGACATAGCATAAAGACGGTTCTGGCGCTGACCACTAGAAGTAGAAGCTGCGCCCTGCGGGGCTGGTATACCACCTGAAGTTGCTGGGGTAGACAGAGCCCTACCATCTCCCTTCCCCTTTTTAGCTGAAGGTCAATCTCTAACATGGTGTCCGGTCTAACCACACCCAAAACAACCCTCTCTACCAGCCAAACACTCACCGGGGTGAGTCTTCCCACACTTAACACCAACTGGGTAGGAAGGTACTCTAGTAACACTACCCTGAGACTGAGAATAGGAACCAAATCCCCTACCACCCTAATTATAATGAGGCTTCTGAGCCTAGGTAGGAGTACTAGCAGAATAGTGAACCGGAACTGATGACTTCTTTTGGAAGGAAGAGTGTGTCCACCTCCGGACCTGTGATGACCAAAACCTAATCCCTCGGACCTACTCCTCTTATTCTCCTTAGCCATCTCATTAAGCATATCACCCTCAATCTAATGGGAATGAGTCATGAGATGAGAGATGTGCATGTCACTCAACAACAAAACAGACCTACACTCCTTCTTCACCATATCGAAAACACTATCGATGAATTTGCTCATTTGATCATGCGGGTCTACTACCATGGAGGGATCATACCTAGACAACTGAGTGAACTTCAAACTATACTCTTGCACCGACATCGAACCTTGTCTCAAGTTCACAAATTCTTCCACCTTTGCTTGCTTCTACTCACGGGCAAAGAACCTATCAAGAAAGGCTCTCTCAATCAACACCCGCTACTTGCATAACCTCGAAGATCTTCTTCACTTCATCAATAAAGTTAAGCGGATCCTCTCTCACTTTTGAACCCCAAAACTCCGGTGGGTTCATATGAATGAATTCACGAACTCGGGAAGCTACCCCATCTTGAGGATGAGCAGGGGCAGGAGCCTATTGATTTGCCAAAGTTTGAGCCAATAGGTGAATAGTATTTCTAAACTCATCATTCATGACATCGGGAACCAGAACTTGAGGAGCAGCATTTCGAGTGGCTCGGGGAGGCATAGCATGTCGAGGAGGCATAATCTAAAATGCATAAGATAAGAATTAGAGGAATATTAGACTTAAGCTCTATCGCACGATGTGATCATGAAAGAAGTGATGTTTTTCTAAGATACCTCATAGCTTCCTTTTCATATGTGTGGCGCGCTTTACACACATGAAAATAACTCTACTCGATGTGGCTTTCAGACAACCTAGGACTCTTAAACCTGAGGCTCTAATACCAAGTTTGTCACTCCCCGAGGTTACCTCATAGACATAACACGGGACTCGGGAGCACGAGGATCCCAAGATAACCCTTGGTCATAGCATTCTCAAGCATACCAAAAAAATAAGACATAGCGTAAACATCAATGTAAATCCAAAATTAGAAGACATATCATAAATATAGAGTCGAATATGAAATACAACTCAGAAATCATCTCATAAGGTATATGTCTGAAAAGCCTCTAATACTATCATAGAGAGTTGTTGGGACAACACCCCTAACTAACTCAAACATCTGAAAATAAAGAAGGAAACATAAAACGCTAAAATAGGAGTGGCCAGATCTCTAGCCACGAGCCTATGAAGGAACACCTGAGTCTGCATCATAAAAATATGCAGCGCAATATACGTTAGTACTATGGAATGTACTAAGTATGCGAGCAATGCATGAACATAGTGAAAATATGCTAGGTATGCTTGAATAACTGAAATCATGCTTTTAAAGGATAACTAAATGCAATGACTCTAAAAATATCATAAGCCGAAGCATAAACATGAGTAACAAGTCTGAAATCTGATTTAGAGTCAAATGCAACTTTAATCATAAGCTGTTTCTATGGAAGGTTCTCTAACCTACATAGACCGTGTGAGCTACATGGAATTCGATGTATCCTCCCCATTGAAAGGACCCAATATACCTTGCCAGGATATGGAGGCATTACTTTGGCATGATCACTAAAATTGATGCCCAACAGAGGGGACTTAAGACCTACGGGGGAACGTAGTTCTGGGACCTTTTTGGGAACTCTCACCCTATCCAACTCGGTGCTAATACTACTCCCAAAACATATACATATAGCTCATATAATACTTAGGCATATCTGATGCCAAATCTGTTTGAAAAGCATAAGAGTATATATGATACCATGCAATTTACTTAGCTTAGGTGGACATATCTAGATGCCAAACCTTTCTTGAAACATAAGGACATATCTGATGTCCAAAACTGTTGGAAAATCATAAGGACATATCTAATGTCATGCAATTCAAAAGTCATGAATCTGAAAGTTTTGCAAGACCATAATTCAAAATATACTTTTCTTGCTAAATTCATACTTAGATAATTTGTCATGTAATTTCATAAATACATAAAGGCCATGATGTCTAATCATGCCAACTTTCTCTTGAAAACATGTTAATTCATAGTTTTATGCTAAAAATCAACATTTATGCTTGGGAAATTTTAAAACCAATGAGAGAATCATAATCAAATCATGAGTAATCAAGAGAAAACCATGAATTTAAACATAGAAACTGATTTCATAAACTCTCCCCAATTTTAGATCAAAACCCTAATTTCATAACTTTATAATTAAAATTAAGACTTGGGGATTTTGGGCACAAGGTTTAAAGGAACCCATTGTTAGAGACCCACATACCTTGGATGAAGATTACCCAGTTCAATGGAAAAGAATTGGAGACTTGCCTTGGAGCTTGGAGCTTGGAGACTTGAGCTTGAAGAGGGATTTCCCTTTTTTGGAGGAGATTGAGGATCTTAGGATGAACTTAGGGTAATATGGGTGAAAACCCTTCTAAAAGTAGTCAAAACGACTTCACTTAATACATAATAGGGTAGGAAATGACCAAAATGACCCTGGCTTTTAATTAAAAAGAAGCTGAATTTTGGTCAACTTCATTGTCCACGAGTGGAGTCTACGACTCGTAGACTTTTCCACAAGTTGTGGAATCCAGTCGTGGGACTCAGACTAGGAAGTCAGTCTACAGAAGAATTTCCACGAGTCAACAGAATGACTCGTGGGAGCTTTCGTAAGCCATAGGGTCGAGTCGTGGAAGTCAGGAAAATGTTTGGTCTCTGATGGAGTTCCACGAGTCAACTGCACGACTCGTAGAAAGTTCCACGAGTCATGGAAGTGACTCGTGGAAGTCAGTACTGGAGCTGGTCTGCAGGGCTGGGATCATGAGTCCCTTCCACGGCTCGTGGAACCTTCCACGGCTCGTGGAACCTTCCACGGCTCGTGGAACCTTCCACGACTTATGGACTTGACTCATGGTCCCTGAAACTTGGATTTTTCTGAAGTTTTTAACTTGGTTAACTGTATACGTGTACGGGGTGTCACATCGTCTGTTATTGATAATTTCTGACTTACTGGGGATTGGCGGAGAACGTCGTTGATCTCTCATTTGGTGTACTAATTTGAAACTGACTCAAATGTCTTGATCCATTTGGGGACTTGAGGATGATGTCAGTCTCTCTTTATTTGGTAGTTTCTTTGAACTACAAGAATATTTGTCCATTCCAGGAGTTTTTGCTTTTTTCAGCTTCTTCTCGTTGATTTGGCTTTTCTCACCAAATTTTGGGGAATATAATCTCGTTGCGTATCTTTGAACGCGTTGTCTAATGAGAGACTGATTTCTAACATACCTTTCGGGAAAACCTTCATCCATAGAAAAATTATTAGTTTTGGAGAAACTGTTCTGTGTTGACCTCTTTCGATCCTCTACTCCTTGCTTTGTCTTTTCTGGATACTTCCTTTCTTGGGTACTTATCGTCTTCAACTCCCCGGATCGCGGTAGACACAAGACGAAGTCAAATTATAAAGGAGTAAAGCTATTCTTTTTGTAAAGTTTTTTCAAACATGTTCTTTGGAAAACCAAGATTTTGAAAAAGGATATTTTGAAAAGGTCTCTGCCCGTCATGTCATGTTCTAGCTCAACGAATATCCTTTATTTGAGGTCTTGACATTTCTGACATAATTCTGGCAGACTACGAAGATCCTTTGTCATCCTAGCTGGGGAATTTGGAAATGCTTTTCGAGAAATCTATCATAGATGGGGATTAATCCACCAAGGACTAGGAATTTTTAAAGTAGACTCTGATCTCTCGGTGTTGGGGAATTCTTTGGAGTTTGTTTCTAAACTCTTAAATGAAACTCGGTGAAAATATTGAGGTCCTCCTCAAAATTTCTGCCCCAGTTAAAGGTTTCATGATGAATCTCATTCCATTGACAGGAGACTTGAGACTCGGTGGGGGATTACAAGATTCTTTCTCGATATTCGTTTTGGTTGCTCTTCGGCACATTTTGTATTCTAACTTGCTGGAGGATGCTCTTTGCCTTCTGAATTTTCGAGATTCCTTTCTCAAAAATTCTACCCCAGTTTCCATTTCCTGGGCGACATGACTGAGCCGTTATGGCGCCTACATATCTCATTGTGGCAGGAATCAGGTCAAATGTAGTTCCCACACTCGAAGTGGGAGAGAATTAGAAATAGATAAAGGGGTGACCAAAGCGGACAAAGGTCGCCTACGCATCTCATTCTTGAGAATTCAGGTCGAACGTAATTCAAGATAGAAAGGGGAAAGATAGATTTTCCTAAAGGGTTGACCGAGGCTGATGCAGGCCGCCTACGTATCTCATTCTTGAGAATTCAGGTCAGACGTAGTTCGTACAAAGAGGATAGGGAAATGTTATGCTATTACAAAGCATAGAAATGATTACAATTGGAAAGTGATGTTACAGGGAAAGAAATAAAGGAAAACCCGCCTTTAGGCTTAGTATCTCTTCACAGCATCGGAGCTGATCGACTTGGACCACACTTGGCCATCCTTCTCGGAAAAGATTTAATCTCCTCCAGATAGCACTTTATGGACGACATACGGTCATTTCCAATTTGGAGCAAACTTTTCTCTTATCTCATGAGAGGAAAGGATTAACTGTCCATTCCCTGGATTGAATTCTAGATTTGACCAATAACTTTTGGGAGATGATTTTTATGCTCACTCTTGTCTTATCATTGTAGGACTCATCAAATATGTCGATGTATGGCTTGAGCAGACTGATAAGTTCTTTCTCTTGTGCTTCAGTCAACTGGACACTGATTCTAGTTTTATTGACTCTTTTGTCGTCCCCTAGATTGACCGTCTCGATTCCTCTAGGTTGGGCTTTTCTCGGTATTCAAAATCTTTTAGTTCTTCTGTCAACTGTTCAGGAACATGGTTTCTTCATCATATTCCTCAAAATCATCATCATCTAGCTCAGTTTTTTTGTTAAGCTCTTGACATGACATGACAACGACAGATTTTAAATTATTATTAATTAAACCAAAACAAAGTAGGTTAGATAATAAAAAGTAAACATAAATAATTTTGAACATTAAATGTTTTCAAAATAAGGAGGCTTTCATTGAAATTCTGAAAATATTTATAAACTATGGCTACAACCTGCATGAATACAGGTTTATGTCTTTTGGAAAGCAGTAAATAGTATGAGGAATTTTAAAACATAAAGGGTGGGTCGCAGAGCCTCATGCAAACCATCACCGATTTTTCATAAAACAGAGTCTTTGTCTACCCAGTCGATCCCTAATCATGGCTGCCTCGGGGATTTCACCTGTTATAGCATCACATTCCTCAAATAGATCTCCTATTCCATTCTCTAAACTATCGTTGGGGGACCAATACAAACCGGGAATGACTGATATAAGTGAGGGAGTATCTTAGGCAGTCCTGACCGACCGCTTCTTCTCTTCGACTCTCGCCTTGTCCCCTCGGGCGATGTACCCTAGTCCATGCCTAGTCATCTGTCCAGGTATGCTTAAAAGCTCTGTCATACTGTCAGAGTTCTTTCCTAGCCCGAGACTAGGCTGGTATCTACTACTCAGCATCATAGTCGCGAGCATTTTATAGATGGGTGGCATGGGAATTTGAGGAGAAAGATATTCTCGGGTGGCATTGATGATCTCTACTGTGTAGAAATTGCTTCCTCTTGGAATTTCTTCAATCACAGGGACATAACCATTAGGGCAGCTCAAGTGACTTCCT
This sequence comes from Jaltomata sinuosa, assembly GCA_003996215.1. Lineage (NCBI taxonomy): Eukaryota > Viridiplantae > Streptophyta > Magnoliopsida > Solanales > Solanaceae > Jaltomata > Jaltomata sinuosa. The sequence goes on along the minus strand of QJPP01000602.1, from coordinate 1,059,173 downwards.
TCTCTTTGATACAAGGTTGATGGAACGGCTCCAACTCCATGGATCCATGGTCTTCCCAAAAGCATGTTGTAGCTGGTGGTAATATCCATGACTTGGAACTGTGTACAAAATTCGGTAGGTCCCATTTGGATGTATAGGCTGACTTCCCCGATAGTATCTCTTTGACCGCCGTCGAAGGCTCTCACATTGACTCTGCTCTGGCGAATCCTCCCCAGATCATACTCCAACTGGGTGAGTGTGGACAATGGGAAAATATTCAGACCCAAACCATCATCAGTCAAAACTCCATTTATAATCTTCTCTTAACACTTGACAGTGATGTGCAAGGCCTTGTTGCGCATTAACCCTTCAAAGGGTAGTTCAACAATACTCAAAATAACCCTAGCCTTTTTCGACATTTCTTGCTTTTTAGGGTTAACCGGCACTATCGACTTTCTCACAACAAATTCTTCATCAACCTCTATCATATTAATAGTCGTTCCTCTGTGATTCGAGAGCGGATTGTTATTAACATTGGCCGGTGTTGTTTGTAGTGTGATCACTCTTTGATTAATCAAATCCTGAATTTTGTGCCTCAGGTTAATGCAATCTTCGGTATCATGTCCGACTCCTCCAGAATGATAAGCACAATGTCGATCAGCCCTGAAGAAATGTGAGTCAAGATTTCTCGGTTTGGGTTGAATGGGCTGAATAAATCCAGCATCCTTCAATCTCTTGTATATCTGAGTTCTGGTCTCAGCCAACTGGGTGAAAGTCCGAGGAATTTTCTTTTCTAGATTTGGATGAGGGAGATTGACGTTAGTGGGAGGAGGAACCTGGCAATTGTTTTGGTTTCCGGGAGCCTTTTGATACATTTGAAAGTTTTGGGGAGGAGTTTGGTAAGTGGGTTGCACATTTGGTTGTGGAGCTTGGTAAATGGGTTGCATATTTGGTTAGGGAGCTTGGTAAATATGTTGAGTATAGAAAATTAGTTGAGGGTTTTGTGGTGTTGGGGGAGGGGCTGTTGGAACAATTGATTTTTTGTGGTTGGCTCAAAAGGGCTTCTTTGTTTCATGCTGGGACTGGAAGATACCGAAGACACCTCTTCTCTCTTCTTTTTGGGAAATCCTACCGATCCTGAGGAGGCTGAAGCCTTATCAATCTTGCCGCTACGGAGACCTTCTTCTATAATTTCACCAATCTTAACTAGGTCGGCAAACTTGGCTTCAACCGCTGATATCATCTTGTCATAAAATTCTGACTCTTGAGCGTGCATAAACACCGCGCTTATCTCTTCTTCTGTCATGGGAGGCCAAAATCTCACCGCCTCCTTTCTCCATCGATGGGTATAGTCTCTAAAGTCTTCATTCGATTTCTGCCTGATACGCCCCAGAGAATAACTGTCCGGGATGACTTCCACATTATATGCAAATATTTGAGCGAAGTCTCTGGCTAGATCACTCCAACTAGACCATTTCTTCGGTTCCTGAGAGGTGAACCATTCTAAAGCCTCTTCGCTCAGACTTTGACTGAAGAGCCTCATTAATAGAGCGTCATTCTTTCGGGCACCGACCATTTGGTTGCAATAGCTTCTTAAATGGGCTTCAGGATTTCCAACACCATTGAATGTCTCGAACTTGAGAATCTTGAATTCGTCTGGCAGGTCTATTTTTGGATGGATACAAAGATCATCATAGTCATACCTTTCTCGTAAGATGAACCTCGTAGTTCTCTGATCCTAGCTATTTTTCCTTCATCTGTGCCATGTCAAGATCATGCTTCTTTTTTGTGGCTCTTAACTCTTTTTCCTTCTCCTCGTAGTGATTCAGCTCATGTCTTTCCTAGACAGCGGTGTATGGTTCTACCATGGCATGGAAAGTGGTTGGTGGTATATTTTGAATAGGTAGGGGTTGGACGTGTGGAATGGCATTTGGATATGTAGGAGTGTAATTATGTGGATTAGTCACGTTGGGATGGTTATTTTGGGAGTTGTAGGTATTTGGTGGGCTGTTTTGATAGTTTAGAGGGAGATTTTGTGGAGGGTAAGCACTTGGGTTGTTGCTTTGGTTAGTGTGCTGTACAGGAGGAGTATGGATTTGATACGAGGATCCAATATGGGGAGGGTTATTGAAGAGAGGGATTTGGAGAGGAGGTTGAGAGTTGCCCAGAGCTGGAGTGTTGGCAGCGATAGCCAGGCTAGTCATATCTTTGGCTTTCTGTACCTCTTCTTGCATTTTCTCTAAATGTTTTGCCAGTTCGGCAATCATTTTGCTGTGTCAGCAATAACATTGTCTCTCACGGCCAAGACATCCTCTTCCTCACTATCAGTCATTCTACCCTTAGAGAAGCGAGGGTCAGAGGAGAAATCTATTTGTGCCTTTGAGGGGGTGAAGTAGGAATGTTCGGCCAGTTTGGCCAACACAGATCAATTTATATTATCTGTTGAAGTAAAACAACTCAAAGGCCAATATGTTAGATCCCGTTAGTGATAAATAATTCAAGATATCTGACCGTAAAAAAACACATAAAGTTGCTTTTCATCAAGGAAAATTGATCCACGGGTATTTATTGGCTCGAGAGTTCGACGGACAGGATCGATTTTGGGGTAGGTAGATTCTATCAGGAGATTTAACTTGTCGAGTCTTCAGCACTTGATGTATCTTCTGAATTCTTTAGAATTTTTGTCGAAGTGAGGAAATGAAAATTTCTTAAGGGACGGGCCCACAAAGGATATAGTTCAGATATGGTAAGTTCATTTTCTGAAGGGGTAGGAACAAGATTTAGAGGGATTTAAAGGAGGCTTTGGATTTTTCTAGGAAACTTGAAGAACTCAAGGAGTGATTTTGGTTGGACTTTGTGTAGTGCATTTATTTTCTGCCTACGGTGTTCTAAAATTTCTTGAAAAATAGGAGTGAATCAATTTATTCTTGATTCAAGCAACACACGTTGCACATAAAGCAATTATAACACATAAAAATATATAATAATGTGTGTATCCTAACTTAGTGACCTTTTTGTGCCAAAGGTTGGCCTAGTATTTTGAAAGACGTATATGCCGTATAGAATCATTTGGTTGCCCCCAAAATAAAGATATATATAATCAAAATTTCCAGACAAGGAATACAAGTAAATCGAAAGAGAGGGGAATACATTTTGCAAGGGGAGGGAATATAGTGCATAAAATAAGCCCGTGCAAGGGGAAAAAATAGAGCAAACCCACGCAGGGGTATTGTAGGAAAATCAATACATAATGATAAACCCATGCAGGGGTGACACTATGATAATCCTAATGATGATCCTTCATCCATTTGGCCCTTCTTGGACTCCTTTGCGATCTCTCGAGATCCGTACGATCATTTCGAATATTGAGAAGACTAGACATCCTACAAAACAGATAACTAGTTAGATATCCCATTTCGGGGACAACAGTTAGATATCCCATTTCGGGGACAACAGTTTAATTCTTTCGACATATACGTCTTTCGAATAGCACATAAGGGTATGATCGTCTTTTTGGGCCGGGGGCCCTTTTTGACTCAAGGTGGTCTCGCTAATGGACCCGATACCCCTGGGGTACCGGGTCAACTTAGGTCAATGCCTATTCACGGGATTTAGCTTCGCTCTATGCTAATTTGACTAGAGTGAGTTTTGAAAATAGACTGGAAACCCGAGTGGACAATTGCGGGCTGAAATAATGAACAAGTGTCGGCCAACCTGGAACTAACTAATTGCTCATTGTTTCGAATTTTTTTGGTTTTGTAAGTAGAGAAGCGACCGCGAATGCACGCGTAATCACTTTTTTCCTGATGCATTCTAATTTTGCCATTTGGCGGAACCTGTATGCCATGAATAAAATAATTTATATTTTGCGAAATTTAAACACATAAACAAATAAGTGCGGAAATTAAAATTATTACATTCCCAAATAGTTAGTCAAATAGAGCAAATAAAGTTAGAAAAATATTTTTGTTAGAACTTTGTTAACTCCCCAGCGGAGTCGCCATTTCTGTTTTATCGCATTTTTCACTTTCGTCTATTTTGAAAAGAAAAATGCAACTTCGTATTTTGAAACGATTTTGACTTGTATTAAATTTGAAAACTTATAAAATCTCCAAACTTAATTAAAACAGAGTCACTACTTAATTTTTTAGGAAAAATCAAGAAAAACCTTTGAAAATTATCCAAAAGATTTAAAACAGAAGTTCATATTAACATTTTAGGAAGGTTTTTAAGGCACCTAAAATATCTGCTAACACGCGATTATTCGGCTATTTTTCTAACTCATTTATTTGACTAACTTTCAAAGCACGGGAATTTGTTCAACAAGTGATTAAAAGAATTGTTTTCATGAAAACAAGAGAGTATTTGTTTATAGGAAGATGATTAAGAATTTTAATTGAAATTTGCAAGTAAGACATATTGACAAGGTTTCAAAATTTGATTAATCAATTCAAGATAAATAAAGTGACTAGTTTGCGAAAAGAGATAACGGTACTCTGAGGGAAATTAACTAAATTAATTAAAAGAGTTAGTAATTCACAAAGTCCAATTTATACAAAACTAAACTAGCTAAAGAAGAGAAGAGGTTGGGTTTAGGCGCTTAGGCCCAAACCCCTACAACTTGTCCAAAGGACTACCATATTTAACTAGGTTAAGCCCATTTATCGTCACTTCATCTTTGACCATGTATATTTTCTTCCCTTTCCTTTTGTATGTAGCACTTAGGCCATACTTGTTGTTCTTAGAATTTCCAAAACTTTTACCCTTTTTGGGTCATTGAAATTGACTCGATGAATTTGGGCCTCCTTGGCCCGTCTTGAAGATGCAAGATAGGGAGTCCATTCGGACTCAATCAGGTTATTCATGCCAAGCAAAAATAGAAAGAAATTAGTAGCAACTCAACTAATTAGATTTTAAAAGGTGACAATCTAATTAGCATCAATGCACACATATACCCTTTGTATAATGACACAATCTACAGTTTATTTCAAGTAAATAGGGGCACGTTCGTTTATAGGTATTTTATGCTAGAGAGGGATTCAAAGGTCATGTTATAAGTCACCGATTTTGTAAAGCATTAGCATTAGGGCAGTAAGGGACATACACCAAAGAACTTTGTTAAAGTTTTCTTAAACTTAATTATTCTTCTCTAAATATCAAGCACAATTAGGCTGCCAGTTCACATACTATCAACAGATCATGATAATTTAACATACATCTGGACAGAGATATGAACGACTTGCAACAAGGAGTTATAGGCATAATAATTCGACCATGTGAAAACACAACAGTCACAAGCAAACATAAGTAATGGACGAGTTAGTTTGAAATGCATATAACAACCATATATTATAGACCATTCTTATGCAGAAGAAAAATAGTTGCCATAGGTTCATTATAGAATGTAAGACCTCAAATAGATGAACATTTTTTAGACGAGAAAACGAGTCTTAATTTATTATTTTGGACCACTCACATAGCTTGATATTTAAAGAACTAAGACAAGTTTCGATAAAGGCTGTTATACGTTGACAAGGATTCCTACACTTGTACGCAGAACCTCAGTTTCCAAAGGTTAAAAAAGAAACTATTGATACGAGAAAATCCAAAGCCAGGTAACGATTTATTTTTTCCTTTCATTAATCATGAGAGAAACTGGACGAATCTATGAAAGGGAAAAACAAAAGCCATCTTCTACGCTTATAGATACAGTGAAATCCAACAAGTAAACCAACTTTTATTCTATAATCACGACAGGAAAGAAAGCACAACTAAGAAAGCATTTAAAGCTTCCAATAGATTCTTGGAGACAAAGATAGACAACTATGAAGTTCTTCTTCGTCCCCTCTCCTTCTATCATAAAGAAAAGCTGAAGAGTATTCCTAAAGGAAGGATGCCTTCGTCCTTTCGTAGTTCCTACTTGATATCTAGGATCAAGAAGTCCTACAAAGAGTCCTTGGCCTAGAATAAACTCAAATTAGTGGCAGTAATTACTCACCCATACTCATTTAGACACGCACACAGTCATAATTTAGCAAGAACAAGGCAAAATTTTCACAACCTCTTAGACTCAGTTACATATGATTTCTCGGCACAACGATCAGGTTTCACTCAAGGACATTTAGACTTATGATCATGACATTCTTATACGAGATTACGACCATTTTCATGCAAGTCCACAGATTGATTTGTACTAGTTGTGACAAGATAAAAGCAAAGAAAAGAGAAGCAATCCTAACAATGAATTTACAACACCCTCACTATCCAAGAACCATTTTTTATCAAGGTTCATATAAGGCGTGAGAGTAATCTCTTCTTTCTATATGAAAGTGAAGAAAATGAATGAAATACAAAACTACCAATAAAGGAAGCACACCACATTCTTCTATTCCAAATTCAGTTAGCAAACCATCACAAACAAGATTCAACATAAAAGCTAGAGATTACTCTTTTAAGCAAACATGGATCAAAACTTAAAACTATAGCAGAGTTTTAGCTTTGTTCCAATCTTTGCTCTTTATAAAAAAACTTATTCAACATTGCCAACCAAGATGACCTTTTTTAAGAAGAATTTCTATTATGCATACGCAAGTGATTGCAACCGTGTTCACATAGAGCACACATACAACCATAAAAAAAAGAAACAAACAACAACTTTAAAACTTGAACTCAGCTTCAGATAAACATACAAATTTTTGAATGCTCATTCATAATTATCACAACAACATGAATCTTCATACAAGACTAGTTGAAAACCAACCTAAGTTCATCATAAATAAATAAAAAAGAGTTGGATGGAGAGATCACCTGTTTCGGGGGAGCGATTGGGAATACGAGCTTCGTCAGAGATTTTTACCACCACCGAAATTTACACTTGCTTTGCTGGAAAACAAGAATTTAATATTTATATCTCTGAAACCTTTGGTTATGTGAGATTAGTGGAATGCTCTACCAAAATCCCCAAGTTTTTCCCCAAAAGCCAGCTACCAAATCTCTATGGAACAGGGGGTTTATATAGGGAATTTCTAGGGTGAAATTGGAGGGGAAAACAAATGGGCAAAATGGGTAAAACACTTGGAGTTTTCGAAATTTGAATTAGGGATCAGGATTCACAGCTCATTCTTGGTACAAATTTGTACAAACGAATTGAATTTTTAAAGGAATATTTGTTTGGAGGGACACCTGGGTGATTCAAAAATGTTCTAGAATCTGCCAGCACACCAACTTGTACAAATCGTGAGATTTGACAGAGTCAAGGGTGAACTTGAAGGATTTTGAGGTCATTTGGAGCTGTTGTTGTTCGCGTTTCTGTGTTGTGGTGTTCTTCACCGTCTGGGTTCATTTGGAATCATTGGGGTTTTGTTGTTTGTCTTTTGTACAAAGAAGATGAGGTGGAGAAGAAAGAATTGAGGAGCGTAGGAAGTGTTGTACACGCTCTTTTGGAGAGAAATATATGGAAAGTGAGGACACGTGAGTATATTGAGGTTATATAGCGTGTGTGTGTGCAGGGGTATATCCGATATATGTGTGTGTGAGCAACATTTGCTGGTGAGGGAGTATAAGGTGGAATCAGCTCGGGTTTGGGCTAATATGAAGTTGGCTAGGGATTGATAATTGGGGAAATAAGGGTGGTTTAAGTTTTGGCCACATTTTGCAAAATGTGGCCACTCTTAAGTTAAAGGGGTAGCCAAATTGATAGGAATTAGGAGATATTCGGCTAGGATTTAAATGATTTCAAGAAATTAGGCTAGCATAGGAATAGTTAACTAATTACAATTAACCATTCGAGCTTCTTAAAATATAAACGATTTGAAATATTTTTTACGTTTAACACATGATTACCTCTTTAATAATTATGAAACTAATTTATTCAATTAACTCTTATTTGAATTAATTTAGAGGAAAAAATCAAACGTTTAAACTTTTAAAAAGGATTTTCTTACTCTAAAATAGTCTTTTAAGTAAACTTATATAAATTTCACATAATTAAATATGAAAAATATAAATCATTACTCAAAAACTATTATAAAGCCGGTTTGGAAAATATTTTATCCCTTTTTATAAAATAATTGTTTAAAATTAAAAAAGGCTCAAGATTGATTCGTAATGTGGTGGGTAAAAATTGGGTGTCAACATGTATTATTTTTGCCTTAGGAGAGAAAAGAATCCAAGTTTCAAAGCAAATTTTGCTTTTGAAACGGCTCATTTGATCTTTTATTACCTGGAATGGTTCATTGACTCGCGGTCATGTGGCCTTATCACATGATCGCGATGAGTTAAGATCACACAACCTCACGCGATTGCAAAGTATTCCACGCGATTAGAAAGAGTTAATGAAATTTTACCTCATCCCGATGACTAAGTGCATGCTGAAATTTTAGAAATCTTCCAAGTGCACTATTTTGATGTGCAACGGGCACTTTGAGTGGTGCAAAACGCACCATGTTTGCACAAGCCAATTTTTCCCTAGTGCACTATTTTGTCGTGTGATGGCATGTGCAACAGGCACTTTTCCAGGTGAGAAATGCACATTTTTCAGAGGTATTTTTGATGCTTTTCAACACTTGGTTCCTCTTATCATTCCTTTGGCTACCTAAAAAACAAATCAAAAAGAAACAAAAAGTGAAGTAAAGCATAAAGAAGAATTTTTCAAACGATGGGTTGCCTCCCATCAAGCACATAATTTAACATCCCGGCGTGATGCAAGATACGTCACTATTTGGATCTCCATTTGGAGGATTTAAACCTTTGACCCAAACTTAAATAGAACTTCCGGTGACAATCTTGGAGTGAAGGTGTGAACATGAAAAGGCGATTTTTGTGATTTCACATTTTGCACTTTTTAGCCTTCATGTGAGGAAGGTCGCTTTTCCTTCTTTCCATGACAACTTTAAAACCGAATAAACCTTGATCCATCCTGCTTCTAAGGTCATACAAAAGCTTGACTACTTCGACTTTCATCCATTCAATCAAACTTAAGGTTGAAAAGTGGTTGGGGTGAGATTTGAGCGTCTCCACCTTCAAACTTGCCTGATTCATAGCATCCTCACTTTCGAATGAACTAGAGTCTTTCAAAATGAAACGTTGGACCTTGCCTTGCAACTCTAGTATCATCCGTTTGATTTCGGCATCATGATTCATGTATGAGGTGGTTGGTTGCCACAACACCTTCAATTCACGAGCATCCCTGGTGTCCTCCTCTTTGGGAGGGAACAACTCAAAATTACTACCCATAATTGTGCACGTGTCAACACAAGCATTCAAATCGGTGTTCAAATTTCAGATAGAAATTTCAAGTAGCCTTTCTTTTTTACTTCTCTTGGCATGCTTCTTCAACAAAATCTCGAACATTGGTAGAATTCTTTCACGTTGTTTTCCGTAGGCTTCAAGTTAGTGAGTTTGATTTAACACCCATTCTAGGCTCACAAACTCATCTAATACAAAATTTTCTTCTTGTTGAGGTTCAACCACTACCGGTACAAAATCACTTTCAGGCGATTCCATATTTTACAAATTATCATCATCATCCCGGAAGTGAATTTGATTGAGCTCAATTTTTGAGATATGTTGATGTGCTAGGCTTGGAGAGTTTCCTTAACCAATATGATCAAGAGGAGTAGACAAATCTGCCATGGATTGTGTGTCAAGATTTCTTTCCTCTTCTTCCTTAGCTCTTATGTCCATGAAGCCTTGGTTTATGGATTTCACACCCTCCTCTAAGGTGTTTACCAAGGCCAAGAGGGTTTGGAGCTTTGCATGTATACCTTTTGAGTGGGTGCCTTCTTTACCAACTTGAGAAAAAGGAGTGGGCAAATCTAGCATGGATTATATGGAACTATTTCTCTCCCCTTCCTCCTTAGCTCTAGCATCCAAGAAGTCTTGTTTTATGGAGTTTACGCCCTCATCTATGCTATATTGCTTGGCCAAGAGAGTTTTGAGATTGGCGCATATGCCTTCTTCTCTTGCTAAGTCATGGTTCCTACTAACATCACAAGACCACTAGCAACTTTGTTAGTATAAGAGGGGGGAAGAGGACGGTCATCATTAGGGAAATCACTCCAATGTTCGTCATGACCACCACACAAGTAGCAATTACGCCCATCATAGGAGCCAAAAGGTGAATATCTCCCTCTTCTAGGGCCAATCTTGCACTTTCTCCAAAAGTGGGGTCCTCCACAATAACAACAAGGATCATTATAATAAGAGTTGCAATCACCAACACTTCTAACATTCTGAGATGCCATTGAATCAAGTAACAAATTAAAATTAACTAAAACTAAAACAAATATTCACAAATTTGAACTAGAGTAAGTAAACTCAAATTCTAAACTAACTCAATACGCTAAATTGTTCCCCAGCAATGGCGCCATTTTTGATAACGCTCGAATGTACTCTCCAAAGTGGAGGTATCAACGATCATTAAGCAAATCACATTTATATTCCTGACGGGAGTCGGGGTCAATCCCACAGAGAACAATGTAATCATGATCGAGCTAATAAAGAATCCAAGTAACTTAATAAAGTTCAAAGAACAAAACGAAAAGATAACGATAGGGGATTGTAAACAAAGGATAAAATAACATCCACTAAAAGATAGATATGATCAACGGATTTCACCTTGCTTTCACCAAGCAAGGACCACAAGGGAGAATTGGGAATGGGAATTCAATTCACAAGACTTGCACCCAACTAACACATGGGTAGTCTTGGCAAAAGATGTACTTAATCATCTTTCAACCAATCAAGCAACTATCCTCATGGGTTCTCTCGAATCACCATAAGTGCGCAATAATCAACAAATTAAATTGGGTAAGTTGGGCTATTTCTAACCCCAACTCTTAGATGGGAGTTTCCGGTGACCAAGCTATCTCTAGTCTTGATCTAGAGTTGACCCCAAATCCCCACTGTTAAACCTTCCTGGATTCAGGAACTCCTCTTTCAAGTAAGAAGATAATTATTATGCTAAGTCAATGTTTGCAACCATCAACTATAAGATTAAATCATGAAGATTCAATAAACCCACATGATATATCAAGAGAAAGAACAAGATAAGAATTAAATACCCAAATTTAGTATTATCTCTAACACAAAACCCAAATCTCAATTCAACAATTATACCTACAAATTAGCAATTAAGAACAAGAGTTGAAAAATGAAAACAAAAGATTTTACAATAAGCATCCTCCAAATCTTCACTCCTATGTTGTAGGAAGATGAACTTGCTCTCCAAGCTTGCCAAGAGTTGTGAAATTTGCCAAAGATCCATCCCAAAATGATTGGGAAGTGCTTTTATGTGAATTGAGGTTTCCAAAAGAGGGAGTTTCCAAATCAGTCCTGCAGTCTTCACCGCGGTCGCATGCATATGCCTCGCGATTGCGAGGTTGTATGACTTACTTCCATGCGGTCGCATGAACTCAACCTTGTGGTCGCATGGTATTGTTTTCATGTGCATCACGATCGCATAACTTTACTCTCGCGGTCGCGATGAGCAACTTCATGTCAATGCTCAGCAGTCCATTTTTGCTCCATCTTGACTTTTTTTCACTATCTTTCCCGAACACTTCTAAACATTGAAACCTGTAAAATAGAAGTAATCTGTGTCAATTGCACTATTTATCCACTACCTACTAGCAAAAGCATAAGATTAAAAGCAAATTAAGTAGGTAGAATACCAACTTATCAAACCTCCAAACTTGAACTATTTCTTGTCTTCAAGCAACTAAAAATTCTAACTCAAGAGGCACACAACACAAGTGCAATGACATTCAATATAAGCCAAGGAAAACCCCTTTCAAACACCAAGCATGACTTCAGTTGGTACTAATGATTAGTCAATCACATGATAACTTACTGTAAGCATTCCCTTCTATTCAAAACACACTTCAAGGATGCAATGGAATTATAAGAACAACCAAGTTACAACAACCATTCTTCAAGATGTGAATCTAACCACTATCTTACCCAAATTTGCATGCCCTCACAAGAACGAAAGTCCCAAAAACACATTATGTACAAAGACAATCACAAGGGACAAATGTACAAACACTCACAATCACAAGGAATTTCAAGTACCAACAAGTATCAAACTATAAGCTTGCCCTTATTTTCATTCGCCACTAGCTCAAAAACAATTGGTCGGAGATCTCATAGGGCTTTTCTAATCTTGTAATGTAGGCTCGGGGACGAGTAGGATACGCATTTAGATTCAATTGACTACATCCTCCTCAAACTCTACATAACTTTTTCAATTCGAAACCAAAGTCAATTCTTTCATTTTCATTCAACATGAGACACTATTTCACTTTATTTTATTTGAAGCCCCAACTTTTATCATTTTGTTCACCTTGGAGAATTCATTTCCTTTCTTTCCTTTCCTCTTTTCCTTTCTTCCTTGCTTTCTTTATTCACATTCTTACTTCTTTTTTACAATCTTTTTAGGTAACAAACCAAGATAAAATCATTTAGCACTCCTCCAAGGCACCTTTTATCAACTCCCAAACTTAGGATTTTAGTCTCAATTTCACACTTGCAGAGTTCAAGGAGGGATGGGTTCAAGAGACGTATTCATGTTCAAAAGGATTCAAGGCTTGTACCGATGTTGCCAAAGAAAATGTATTAGGCTCAAGAGGGGTGACTAATGATACAATTTGAGTGCAATGGTGGACTTTAAGGCTAAGTAGCCTTCAACAATCACAAACAAGACCTAAGATCATTTCTCCAACCAACGCAATTGAGACTAATATTAAACGACTAACCAGGCAAGTTCTAGTTAACACAAGCAAGCAAAAGAATTATTCAACTATACTTCACCACACATGGCATGCGAATCATTCAAGAAGGGTCAAAATATTACTTCCTAAATAAGAACAAATGGAGTCACTTTCTTCAATTTCAAATTATCACCACTAATGCGTTAAGAGTTACAAAAAGATCAAAGGAGTTGTCCCAAACATCGTTTTTTGTCATGAACTTTTCACAATTATTTTTGGAAGGGTATGCCTATTTCACTTAGAATGCAAGACTAATTTCATTACTATCAAACAAGTCAATCGCAACCAAAACCTTAAAAGATGATGATTCACCCTTAAGAATTACATCACTCAGTCTATCATTAGCCAATTTATCTATCTAAATCGATATAGCTACTCAAGGCTTATAAACACAACCATTCCAATACACAAGCACATACGATTCACACATGTCAAAGTGTGGGTCGCACATGCAATGCATAGGCCAGGCAGTGGCATGTGCAATTCTCGTGCGGTTTGCACATGACATGTGCAATATAATATTTCCAGCTCAGACAAGTTCTATCTAGCCTAACGGGCACTCAAACTTCCCTTGGCTCCAAAATATCCAACACCTATTATAAAAAGAAAACAAAGAAGCTACAAGTAAATAAACTTACAATCTAAACCACCAATTCCATCCATAGTAACTTCAAAACCTGACAAGGGCATAATAATATAAAAATAAGCCCAACAAGGGCGCACCAATATCCAACATTAAAATAAACAAGCCCATCGTAGGCAAAACAATATCCAAACAATTAAAACAAACCCAACAAGGGCATAACAATATCCAAAATAAAAACATGCTAGATAAAGTATGCCAGCCACCCCCAATTAACACAGTGCAATATCCTCATTGCATCAAAACAAGATGAGAGTTTGAGGGGAATCCCTGAAGGGTGTATCACTCAGAACCAGAGTTGCTAGGCCTAGAAAGGACACAGTGTGCCTCATCAGCATTATCCTTAGCCTCAGTCCCACATAGCTTCCTTAGAGTTCTCATCATCTTCGTGAGGAACTTTCTTTGCTTCCTATCGTGGTCCCTCTGCTTTTTTTTTGGTGCCTCTCCACCTTAGCCAACCTCTCCTTGATGTGTTATTGATGGCTCACTACACTAGCTAGTGAATGGCCACTAGGAGTAGTGGAGGATGACGGATCAGGTGCTGGTGTGATGGAATTCTCAACCGGACTCGAAGGTAGGCCCGCTACAATCTGGCAAAGATTGGCATCCATTCCATAAACCTGGCTGGAGATATGGCGGAGTGTCATGGGCCTAATTTTGAGGGGGCCAATAGTCTCAGCAGCAGCAGCTGACTTAAGTGCCTCGCTGGACCTAGAGAATATACCAAATGAGGGTGAATCTAAATCAATCTTCCTCTTCTTCGATGCTTGCATGGCTCCTCTCCTCTTTAGAGGGTGAATTATTTTTTTGGGCTTCCTCTCATTTTCACTATCCCTCTTTTCAACCCCAGCTTGATAGCATAAGTGATTGATCAATGAAGGGAAGATCAAACTTTTCCTACCTTCAAGTACCACTTGTTGAATTTCTTGCATGATCAATTGCCCTATATTCACCGGAAGACCCTCCATCATGGCATAAATAACCCTTGCTTTATCGATGGTCACATCGGATTTATTCTTGGAAGGCATGACTCCGGCACATATGATAGAAAGCCATGTAGGGGATTCAAGGTTGAACTCGGAGGACTCAATCCTTGTATTCAAGGCTATCCATTGCAGGATCGTGCCATCATGCAATGCATAGGCCAGGCAGTGACATGTGTGAAGCTTGTGCAGTTTGCACATCGACATCTGCGATATAATATTCCCAGCTCAAACAAGTTCTATCTAGCCTAATGGGTACTCAAACTTCCCCTGGCTCCAAAATATCCAACACCTACTATAAAAAGAAAACAAAGAAACTAACAATATAAACCATCAATTCCATACATAGTAACTTTAAAACCCGACAAGGGCACAATAATATAAAAATAAGCCTGACAAGGGTGCACCAATATCCAACATCAAAATAAACAAGTCCGGCAAGGGCACAACAGTATCCAAACAAGTGAAACAAACCCGGCAAGGGAATAATAATATCCAAAATAAAACTATGCTAGATAAAGTATGACAGCCATTTTTTATAACGCTCAAACGTACTCTTTAAGATGGAGGTATCGGCGATTGTTAAGCAAAACACATTTATATTCCCAATGGAAGTCAGGGTTGATCCCACAGAGAACAAAGTAATCGCGATTGAGCTAATAAAGAATCTAAGCAACTTATTGGAGTTCAAAGAGAAAAAAGAAAGATAACGATAGGGGGGTTTTAAACTAAAATAAGGATAAAAGAAAATCAAATAAAAGATAGATTTGTTCAATGGCTTTCACCATGATTTCACCAATCAAGGACAACAAGGGAGAAATGGGAATGGAAATTCAATTCACAACACTTGCACCCAATTAACACATGGGTAGTTTTGGCTAAAGATGTACTTAATAGTCTTTCAACCAATCAATAAACTATCCTCATGGGTTCTCTCAACTCACCACGAGTGAGCAATAACCAACAAATTAACTTGGGTAAGTTGGGCTATTTCTAACCCTAACTTTTAAATGGGAGTTTCCGGCAACCAAACTAGCTCTAGCCTTGATCTAGAGTGGAAACCCCAAATCCTTACTATTAAACCTTCCCTAAATAGAGGAACTCTTATTTTAAGCAAGAACATAATTAGAATGCTATGTTAATGTTTGCAACCATCTACTATAAGATTAAAGCATGGAAGATTCAATAGACCCACATGATAAATCAAGAGAAAGCACAAGATAAGAATTAAATACCCAAATTTTGTATTATCTCTAATACAAAACCCAAATCTCAATTCAACCATTATACCTATAAATTAGCAATTAAGAACAAGAGTTGAAAAATGAAAACAAAAGATTTTACAATAAGCAAAACAAAAGATTTTACAATAAGCATCCTCCAAATCTTCACTCCTATGGTGTAGGAAGATGAACTTGTTCTCCAAGCTTACCAAGAGTTGTAAAATTTGCCAAAGATCCTTCCCCAAATGGCTGGGAAGTGCTTTTATATCAATTAAGGTTTCCAAAAGAGGGGGAATTTCCAAATCTGTCCGGCAGCAGATCACATCTTCACAATGGTCACGTGGATGTGCCTCACGATCGTGAGGTTCTATGACTTACTTCCATGTGGTCGCGTGACCTCAACCTCGTGGTCGTATGGCTTTAACTTCTTTCTCCATGCAGTCACGTGGCTTTACTCTCGCAGTCGCATGGTATTATTTTCCAGTGCATTGTGGTAGCATGACTTTACTCTCGTGGTCGTGATAAGCAACTTCATATCAATGCTCAGCAATCCCATTTTGCTCCATATTGACTTGTTTTCACTCAAATCTTTCCTGAAAACTTCTAAACACAATAAACTATAAAATAGAAGTAATATGTGTCAATTACACTATTTAGCCACTACTTACTAGCAAAAGCATAAGATTAAAAGCCAAATAAGTAGGTAGAATACCAACTTTTCAGGATGCTGGAGTAGACTGAGTCCTACCACCTCCATGTCCCTTCTTAGCCGAAGGGTAATCCCTAATCTTATGTCTAACCTGACCATACCCAAAGCATCCACTTGAACTAGCTAGACACTCAGTAAGTTGACTTCTACCACATTTGTTGCACCTTCGGTAAGGGGTCCCCTTTGCAACACTTACCTGCGAATAGGAATCGAATCCTCTACCTGTCTGATCATGACGAGGCCTAGGGACCTGATTGGTAGCACTAGATGAAGAATGTACGGGTCCTAATGACCTCTTCTAAAATGAAGAATGGTTTCCGCCTCTGAACCTCTGATGGGTAAAACCCAAACTCTCTGATCTGACACTCTTGTTCTCCCTTGCCATTTCCTTTAACTTATCTCCCTCAATCTGGTGAGCATGAGTCATAAGTGTAGAAATATACATGTCACCCAAAACATAGCAGATATGTACTTCTTTTTCACCAAGTCTGACACTCCATAAATAAACTTACTCATCTGATCCCTCAGATTGGCCACCATAGAAGGAGCATACCTAGAAAGCTTAGTGAACCTCAATCCGTATTCCTAAACTGACATAGAGCGTGCCTCAAATTCATGAACTCTTCAGCCTTAGCCTTCATAAACTCCCTAGGAAAGAACCAATCAAGAAAAATCCTCTCAAAGAACACCCAAGTCTTAGGAACCACATCCCTAGCCCTAGCTTCTTTCCACTGAGTGTACCAAATGTGAGCTACATCCTTGATCTGATAGGAAGCTAGCTCAAAACCATCATCACTAATCACCTGCATCACTCCTAAAATCTTCTTTACTTCATCCAAGAAATTTTGCAGGTCTTCACCAACCTTAGAACCCCAAAACTCAAGCGGCTTCATGGGAATGAAGTCTCGAACTTGTGCCGCAACTGCTCCACCATGAGGGTAAACGGGAATAGGGTCCTGCTGATTGTCCTGAGAGGCCATAGTCTAGGATAGCATATGGATGGAATTCCTGAACTCTATTCGTGATCTCGGGTTCTAGAATCAGAGGATTAATATTTTAGGCATTGACTCAGCAAGGCATGGCATGGCGAAGAGGCATAATCTAAAACACATAAAGGTTGGATTAGAGGAGTAATAGAGTTAAACTCTGTCGCATGATATTGATCATGAAAGAAGTGAAGTTTTTCCTAAGACACCTTATAGCTTCCCTCTTATAAGTGTGGCGCACTTCACATACATAATAGAGACTCTATTCGATACGGCTTTTAGACACCCTAGGACTCTTGAACTTGATGCTCTGATACCAAGTTTTTTCATGCCCTGAGGCTACCCTAGACATAACACGGGACCCAGGACCACAAGTGCCCCAAGTTAACCCTTGGCGATAGCATAACTTAGAAAATATAAGAAATATAATGGAAGCATAATCAGAAATATAGGAAACCAACTCCATAAATGATAAATGCCTAAAAGAACAAAATCTGAAAGAGAAACAAGAATAACTGTCTACGTCTGAAAAGCCTCTACATACGACATAAAGAGTTGCTGGGAAAAGACCCCAGCTAATTCTAAGTACTGAAGAAGTGATAACAAGCTAGACTCAAAATTAGCCCTCGAAAAATGAGGACTCACCAATGCTCATTGAATGACCTGCAAACTCTAGCCACGTGTCTGAGCATAGAAACCTGAATTTATATTATTAAAAGGATTCAGCGCAAGAATATGCATCAGTACTATAGGAGGTACTGAATATGTGAGATATGCAGAAACATGGTAAAACATATTTGAAACTAAGTTTGTGCATAATACAAGAAATCGTAAGTAAATATCATAGTTTGAGTATAAAGCATGAGATAGAAGTCAAACCTAAAAATAAGATATCATAAGACTTAGACAACTTGAAAACATTCATACGGGAGTTTCTTATAACTGTCACTAGACCCTGTGAGTGACAGAGAATCCAATATATAACCCTAGTTGGCAAAGTTGCCTTGTACCTTGCCAAGGGCACAGGGCATTGTTCATATCATAGCGTGGAACCACTTTTATAAGCTCATCGGGCTAGAGGATACACTCTCAACTAACGAGGACCCTTTTTTATAAGCCCATCAGGTTAGAGGAGACATTCTCAACTAATGAGGACCATCTTTCATAAACCCATTGGGTTAGAGGAGACACTCTCAACTAACGAGGACCCTCTTAACCTATGCTGGCAATTTAGTTTTGGACTTGGGTTGTCTAGAACTCTTATTTCTTGGTGCTAAGTACTACTCCCAAGACATACATATAGCTCATATAATACTTGTGACATATCTAATGCCAAAACTGTTTGAAAAGCATAAGGACATATATGATGTCATGCAAATCTCAATTCATAAGTCTTAATGCTTAGCATAGCCATCATTCAGAACATACTTTTCTTTCTAAACTCATAGCTTTAAGAATAAGGCATGCAAATTTCATAATACTTGAGGCCATGTTATCTAAACATGCCAATTTTACTTGAAAACATGCAATTTAGTGAAATCATGCTAGAAATCATTCATAATACGGAAAAGGGTCATATATACCCCTGAACTATCAAAAATGGTTTATGTATACCCCTTGTTATACTATTCAGCCATCCATACCCCTACCGTCATAGTTTAGTCTACATATACCCTCAGCAGTAATGGCGGGCCACGTGTCACTCGCTCATTGATTCAACCCATTCCCTCAATTATACACACCCGGATTAAAAGACCCGCCCAGACCGACCCATAAAACCTGACTCTAAACCCACTAAAATCCCTAACCTAAACAAATCAAACCCAGTTCTCTTCTCTCCCACTTCTCTCTCTTCGATATCACCGACTAAAAATTCCCTCTCACTACGATTTCACCAAAAACCATAGAAATCATTTGTAGATCTGGATCAAGAATCACTCGACCCTTCATCTTCAATAGAGGGTTTTGGGTGATCATTTATCTTCACTAAAGATTCTCCTTTTATATGTCAGTGAATTTTGTAGTTGTGTTCTTATTTATTTTGGGGAATTTGTTTGCACGTGCTGTTGGTATTCAGGGTTTTTGTGGTTACTATTTTGGTGGGTATATCATGGGTTCATGGTCCCGATTTTGGGAGGAAATGTTGATGTAAGTGTGGCATTGTATTCTATAATTGTATTGTGTTCTAGGATTTTTGTCGTTACAGTTTTGGTGGGATTATAATGTTTTTATGGTCCCGATTTTGGGGGACAATGTTGATTGTGATATTGTATTCTAGTGTATATTATGTTCTAGGGTTTTTTCTCTTTTTCATAGATATGTTAGGGTTTCGTGCACCTTTATCTTAAATAAATATTGTAAGTGTTAAAATATATTTCCTTTTTTGTTCTTTATGGTCTTTCCTGCACTTTTTATTCTTTATTATAGTTTGTCTTTTGTTTGGTTATGTGTATATTATGGTTCTTTTCATTTTTTTATTTTGTAGAAGTTAAAGTAGTATTTACCTATTGCAGCTGCTCTCATTGAGTTAGAATAATTTAACATAGTTATGAGTTTAATGCATCTCATGAGAGGAGAATAACAATTTAACACTTATAAAGTAGTATTTCTAGTAGTGTCATCTTAATACTTGTTCTGTGCATTATGAAGGGGTCCCAAGGGTGGTCCCTTGCTTTGACTTGTTCAACTACTCTTATTAATACTTGTTTTGTGCATTATGAAGGTGTTGCTAATTGATTTTGATTTAATTACTTACTTGTTGTATATTTAAATGTTAACAAAAAGTAGTTGACTAACTGTCGGTTTAATTACTAGTTACCTAGTAGTTGAGTAAGTGTATGTTTGATTTTTCACTGTGTCTACTTACTACTTACTTGCATGAAGTAGTTGACTAATTACACTCAACATAGTTTCCTGTTTTGTCTAGTAACTTAGTGCATATTGACTCAACATAGTTTCCTCTTTGTGCATTAGGGTTGCTAATTGATTTTCCTATTTGGGTTTACTGCATATTTAAATGTTACCTCTAAATATAAGTGTAATTTCTAGTTACCATGAAGTAGTTGAAGTGTAGGTTTAATTTCTAGTTAAAGTGATTGTAGATTAAACTGCTAGTTATGATCTCCTTTATTTACTTCTAGTTATGATCTCCTTTATTTACTGCTAGTTATGAACTCCTTTATTTACTACTAGTTATGATTAGTTATGGTTGTAGATTGTAGTTACTATCTCCTTTATTTACTGCTAGTTGAAGTCATTGTAGGATTAATTTCTAGTTTAAGTGACTGTAGGTTTAACTATTAATCTGTTTAAATGATTGCAGGTTTAAAGGATAGTAAATATTGAATTAGTCTTTCATCATGGTGGTAACTGGATCAATGAGCCTGAGGTACTTTATGAGAAGCAATTGGTTCATTTTTGGAAAGGGTATGATCCTGATCTTCTCTCTTATATAGACCTGGTGAATGAGTACACTTCAAAGTTAGGATTTTTAGGCATCCAACAACTAATTGTATGTGCACCTTCTGGACAATACTTTGAAATTGAAGGAGATGATGGTATTAGAAAGTTGTTATCTTTTGTGTCTGAAGAATATCATGTCATTAACTTCTTTGCTATTGATGAGTGTGAACTACCTGTTGATTTTCCTCATATTGTCATGTTTGATGAGTTGTTTCTCCTAGTACCAGTAGTCAATAATCCTGGAATAGATTGTAGTGATAGTGATAGTGATAATGAGAGATTAGTTGAATGTCCTGAATATGATACTGATGAACTAGAAAACCTTCTTACAAGAAAAAAAGGGTTGTAACTGATGGTTTAGAGGATTATAAAGAAATGGTTAAGGGTATGACCTTCAAGGACATACCAGAGGCAAGACAATTCTGCAAAATGTGTGCACTTGTAAACAGGGTAGAATTAGTTGTAGAAAAAAGTGATAGGAAAAGATTGAGTTATTCATGTGGTGATCCAGATTGCCCATTTGTAGTCCACATTTATGGAGATGATACCACTCATGGAGTGAGTATCAAAACTTTAAAAGATCATAATGAATGTCAAACAGCTTATGATAACAATCTTGTTGATTTCAGAACCATTGCTCTATACTTTAAGAAAAAGTTACAAAGTAACCCTAAGTATAGGGTTATAGATATGAAGAATGACTTGCATAGAGTATTTGATTTAAATGCAAGTCAAGGAAAGTGCAAAAGGGCATAGAAAGAGATATTGGAAATTCTTGATGGAAGCTTTATAGATAATTACAACAAATTGGAAGCTTATGGTAATGAGTTGAGGGAAACCAATCCAGGATCTGATGTTGTTATTAATCTATCTAAGGAGGCACTAGCTCAGGGTAGAAGAAAATTCCTTAGGATGTACATCTGTTTCAAGGCACTAAAAATGGGTTTTAAGGAAAGATTAAGACCATTTATTGGTCTGGATGGTACATACCTTAAAGGAAAAGCTAAAGGACAGTTGTTGGTGGCAGTTAGTTTAGACAATATGAATCATTTTTGCCCTTTAGCATGGGCTGTGGTAGGTAAAGAGAACACAAGAAAATGGACTTGGTTCATGCAGCATTTGCAAAAGTCACTTGAACTCAAGAATGGAGAAGACATAACATTCATATCAGACATGCAGAAGGTAAACTTGAACTCTTTTTCTTGTGATTTGTTTTCTGTTATTACATTAAATTGTATGTGATTTGTTTTATTTTTATTACATTATTTGTAGGGGTTGCTTCATGCAATACAAAATACTTTTCCTGAAGAACATCAAAGATTTTGTGTAAGACATATTGAAGCTAATTGGTGTAAAAGGTGGGGTAAAGGTAAGTTGAAGAAGTTATTGTGGTGGTGTGCATGGTCCTCTTATTCAGAGGAGTTTGAAGACTATCTTGAAGAGGTGAGACAGTTGGATGAACCTGCTGGGATAGATTTGCTTAATAGGTATCCTCCCAAAGCATGGTGCAGAGCTTATTTGGACACAGTCTGTAAAAATCAGACTGTGGACAATAATTTTACAGAATCATTCAATGCTTGGATACTTGAAGCAAGGTACAAACCTATTTTTGGAATGCTGGAGGATATTAGAGTTAAAGTGATGGATAGGTTGGCTGAAAAAGAGGCCACTGTGGAGAAGTGACCTGTTAGTGCTGGTAATTTTAGTCCCGTGTGCATGAAATTGTATAATGAGTACTTGAAAATAGCAAATGTGTGTAAGGTGAATGGCAATGGGGACAATGGATATGAGATAACAGAAGGGGCTGATAGACATATTATCAATTTAAAGGAGAAAATGTGTACCTGCAGGTCATGGGACCTCACTAGGATCCCATGTCCACATGCTATCAAGGCCATGATGCACAAGAAGATGATTCCCAAGTCTGAACTACATTCATATCTTAGTAAGGAGGATTTTTTGAAAACTTACAAGTACAAGTTGCAGCCTGTTAGAGGAGAATTTTTTTGGAGAATTCACCCTTCTCAAGCCATGGAACCACCAGAAATAGTTAACATGGTTGGCAGACCTAAGGTTAAGAGGGACAGACAAAAAGAAGAGGCACTTAAGAGGCAAGGAGAATGGAAGCAATCAAGAAAAGGTAAAATGATGACATGTGATAAATGTGGAGACCCAAATCATAACAGTAGGACTTGTCAAAAGGTAATTCATTTAAAACTTGTGTAATTTTTTGATAGAATTGTTTTATTTAATGTTTTATATAACTGCAATTTTTTGTGTCATAATAAAAGGGAGAATTACCTGCCAAGGGCAAGCAACAGTCTAAGCAGAAGCAGCAGCAGCCTAAGCAGAAGCAACAACAACAGCCTGTTAGGGAAAAGAAGAGGCAGACTGGGGGATTAATGGATGAAGAAGAACCTTCTGAGGAGGACATCAACTTAACAGCCCCCCAAACAACCCAAGACTTTGACATTTCTAGTAGCAGCACATTTCCAATCTTTGATGATGAAGAAGAAGACCCTAGTCTATGGCCTAAAGTGGTGTCTAAAGAAGAATTCTTTACAAGACTGCAAAGAAGGCAGCAACCACAGGGACCCACTGGAACTAGGGGAATAAGTTTCAGAGGTGATAAAAATGGTGTTAGTGATCCAACTAATCTACCAATATCAACAACAGGCCTAATGTGGAAGGGAAAAGCTGCAGTTACTACCAAACAGTTGGAGGCTCAAAATCAGAAAAGGGTTGAAAAGTTGAAGCCAAGAAAGGGTCAATATCAATTTCAGTAGCTTTGGTGGTAGTTTGGTTGATGTTTTTTTTAGTACAATGTTGATGCATTTACTACTGAAGACTGTACTATTTTAATTATGTCTTTTATTCTAGATGGATGTCACATTATGAATTAGGGTGTATCAGTTTTTGATGTCATATTGTGCAGTTGTTGGTTGACAGTTTATTAGGATACGTATCTGTCAAAACAACTTTGTGTGATGTTTGTTAAGTTCCGTTGATAATATGATGTTTGTTAAGTTTATTATGTGATGTTTATTAAGTTTGATGTTTATTATTTGTGTGATGTTTGTTAAGTTTGTTATGCTTTGTGTGATGTTTGTTAAGTTCCATACTGAGATAGTGTATATAATTAACTGTAGCCTCTCATAGCTCATATGCTCCTTGTGCAAATTAATAATTTGTTTGAATTACTTTTTTATTGTTCTTAAATTGAAGAGGTGAAAGGTTGAAGCTACTACAGTGAGATTTTGGTGCTAAACTTGTTTTAACTGACCCAGTCAAAGGGATGAAAGCAGTTGCATCAAAGGCTGAAGAAATATTGAGTAACACACCAAATGCCTATATCCTTCAACAATTTGACAAATGTTGATGTTTCTACTTGCCAACTTTTTATTTTGGTTAAGTCAGACATACAATTTGAAACTCACACTTAGGCCACACATCACTTGTTGTGCTCTTACCACTAGACTAATTTGCCAAAGTTTCACTTAAAGATGAAGCTATTTAATAGAATGAAACATATCACTTCTTAACATTTCATTGCATTGAAACCATTCAAACTGAACACTACATTACATTAACATACGAACTACACTACAATCAACACTACCAAAAGAAACTCTGAAAGAAACTGCACTACAAACTACATAATTTGTTCCGAAAGAAACTGCACTATAAACTACATAATTTGTTCCGAAAGAAACTGCACTACAAACTACATAATTTGTCTTTCAAACCACTACAGACTGCACTACACCAAGCATCACTAAGAAATCATAACAAAACAAGTGAGCATCATCTTCATCACTTCAAACCAGTGAGTGTCATCTTCATCACTTAAAACTTGCAACAACAAATCCGACAAATACGGCAAATGAAACAATAAACAACATCTTCATCTTCAACAATTTGTCTTCCAAATTTCTTGATTTGTTAAGTTGAGAATAGTTTATAGCCTCCAAAACATCCAGCTTTTTCTTCAAGTTGTCTCTTTCAACCTTAACTGCATTCAACGACTCTCTTAACGTGTCCAATTTCACTGTTGCCACTTCTAATTTAGCCTTCAAATCATTTATTTGGACCAAAGCATTGTCCGATAAATTATTGTCCCATAGCAAAAAGCCACAATTTTCACTCTGTCAAGGTAAATCGATAATCACTTACACAATAATCAACTGTTGAATCATAAGTGAAATTGAAATATAAATTCAAAACATACCTTGATTTTAGGGCACTTGTAAAATTTTCTTCTAAAATTTAATAGAGTCCTTGAAGTGAAACAACGAGCGATTTCACCACAATGACAAGTCCTTAATGAATTATTCACTGAATGTCAGCTAATTTCAGACATGGCATAAACCCTAAATTATGAAATGAGATAAACCCTAACTAGAAAGAGAAAGGAGAAAAGAGAGAGAAGTGGGAGAGAAGAGAGAATGAACTGAGTTATGAACTGGGTTTGATTTGTTAAGGGTTAGGCGTTTTTAGTTGGTGATATCGAAGAGAGAGAAGTGGGAGAGAAGAGAATTGGGTTTGATTTGTTTAGGTTAGGGATTTTAGTGGGTTTAGAGTCGGGTTTTACGGGTCGGTCTGGGTGGGTCTTTTAATCCGGGTGTGTATAATTGAGGGAATGGGTTGAATCAATGAGTGAGTGACACGTGGCCCGCCGTTACTGCTGAGGGTATATGTAGACTAAACTATGACGGTAGGGGTATGGATGGCTGAATAGTATAACGAGGGGTATACACAAACCATTTTCGATAGTTCAGGGGTCTATATGACCCTTTTCCGTTCATAATACATGGTCTTTTGATAATACTTAATAAATATCATATAAATCATGGTTAAAGGATTAGAAACCATTAATTAATTTTAGTAAACTGATTTCAAAGCAATTTCATAAATTTGGTAAGGACCCTAATTTCATAGTTTCATAAATCCAAAGTAAAAATCATGGGTTTTGGGCATAAGGGTGAAAGAAATCCCTTATTGAATACCCACAAACCTAAATTTGAGCTTTCTTTGTCTTGATTGGGAAAAATTGAGGCTTGAAGATGGAGGTCATTAGCTTGGAGCTTGAAGCTTGAAAGAAGGAGACCTTTTTCCTCTTTTAGAATTAAATGAAGGTTTTGAGAAAAGACTTAGGCTATTATGGGATAAAACCCTACTAAAAGTGGTCAAAACAACATCCCTTAGGAGTTAAAAGATTAGGTGAAAAAGACCATAATACCCCTGACTTAAAATAAGAATTTACTGAAAAATCCTTGCTGGACGGGCTGCCCGACGGGCGTCGGACCCACGATGACCCATCGGTCTAAGGCATCAGAGAGATATCTGATCCTGTGGGGGTCGCTGGTGGATTTCCATAGCGGGTTCACAGGGCCCATCCCAACAGTAATGCCTGTGGTGACTGCCCGTCGGAACACAAGGGGATTTGAGAAAAAGCCATTGGAGGATCCCGATGGGGGCCGACGTCCCATGGTGGATGCCATGCCCATCATCCAAGCCCATTAGACTAGGGATGATTATGGAATAAAGCCACTGGATGACTCCCATAATGCTCCCCACGGCCCGTCGGAGCTGCGAACCTGTGGTGGCTGCCCGTGGGGTCTAATAGTTGCAGAAAATTTCTGGATTCAGAGTTTGATAGTTTGTTAAAATTCTGGAGTGTTACAACTAGTATGCTTAAGCCACCAAATTTAGTGAATGTGTACATTGGTCCTAATGACACTCTACCAATTCTGACATCCGATGAGTTGCATACTTGGCAAAGAGATGAGTTGGTAACACATGTGAGAAGATAAATCAAAAGATTTGGATGGAATTGTGTAATCTCCTTCGCATAGCTTTGGACAAGCATTGATTCTTGAGGTACTATCGTCGATCCGCGATATTAAATCAAGTGCTTCTTAAGAGGCAACCCAAGTGTTTTTTGTTTATTTGCTTAACTCTTTTGTTGTTTTTAGATTGTTTTAGGAATGCATGAATCTTGAAAGGTAGCAAAGTATTCAAAGGATTCATCAATATGATATTCACCCGACCTGCGAGTTGCATGTGCCAACTTGCAGCACACAGGTAG
Source organism: Jaltomata sinuosa (assembly GCA_003996215.1). Lineage (NCBI taxonomy): Eukaryota > Viridiplantae > Streptophyta > Magnoliopsida > Solanales > Solanaceae > Jaltomata > Jaltomata sinuosa. The sequence continues at coordinate 1,032,330 of QJPP01000602.1, read as the reverse complement.
AATGCATATGAGCGACAGTGTACCTGGGAGGAAGATGCCAAATTTTGGGCACATGCAGAATGCATGTACGTACCTATGACACGCATGTGTAACACAAGTCCAAACTAGTGCACTAAAAAGAAAACCCAAGAAAATCTTCACTTGTGCTTCACATGCAAGCCATAAATCGTCATCTGCAAAATGCTTATGCAGGAGAAGGCATATGTATGTGTTTTAAATTTTGACCTAACCCATTTGATTAAGACCCGACCCAGATCTGACCCACACCTCGTCCCGTCTTAACCCTCTCAAAACTGACTTCTCCTTCTCCTCCACCATGACAAACTCTTCAAGACTTCATAAACTCTCACACAAACTCCTTCAACTTCAAAAATTCTTTCCCTACACTTCTCTTCTCTCTAGCTGCACTATCGTGTTAGAGCCACCACAATCATTATTTTTTTCAATAAAATTATGGGTCTCCATTGTTGGAATTCCAAAGCTTTAATTTACACCCTACTTCACTATTCTCACTTGTGGTATGCTTTCTTATGTTAAAGCTATGTTTTTTTATTTTCGAAGTATTTTTGGTTAAGTTGTAATAACCTATTCAGTCATTATTAAAAGGCACCTCATTATGGGTAAGCTATTCATGCAAAGAGCGGGTTAGAAAAACTTTTGGGTTTGGGAGTTGGAAATTTTTGGCTAGGCTAGTCTTGGACAATTTCTGAGTGAGGTAAGGTCTTGGGAAATTCGGAAAGGTATTGGGTAAAATGTTCAAGGATGAGCTAATTATTCCATTAGCCAAGGAGTTAGGGAGTCCATAGGACTTTTAGGAAGTGAATTCAGGTGAGTAAAACTCCCAATATCGAAGTTGACGCGAAAGGATTAGTTCAGAATATCAGGATTTTGAAGTGTCTTATAAAATGGGCAACTTTTGGAGACATTCCAAGGTTTTTTCCCATGTAAACGACTGTAGCAGTTGACACTGTGCTACAATAATGACTGTTATAGCGGAGAAATTCCCATTGTAGTGAAAGTCAAGGTGGACAACATCGTTATAGTGAGCGACTACCGCTATAGCGGGATTGGGCTGCTATAGCAAGATGACGGGACCAGAAAACCCAAAAATAGATTTTATAATTTCATTCTCTCCTCTTCATTTTCAAAAAGGTGATGGTTACTCCAAAAACCCTCCTAGAATATCTAAGGCCTTGGATCCATAGGGATGACGAATTCCATCAAAAAGGTGCGAAACCATGGATTTTAGGCTTGTCCTCCATCAGGGAATGCCTTTACGGAGCCAGACTGTGGCAGGTACAGTTGCTTGACATCTAGGTAGGCTAGGTTATTTTCATTGAGTAGACTTAGACCTATATCTATTTCATATTATTGTTATAGAATGACAAGAGGATTCATGTTTAGGCTTTCGAGCATGGAGTCTAGAGGAATATTATATTGTCTGGCTGGATTTTTAGAATGGGAATAAGGGGGTTAGGGTAATATATTTCTTTTTGGGATATATATATTTGTTAATTGATGTGTGAATTTAGAATCTAGGAAAACTAGTAGATTGTTGGGTAGGTTTGAGGAACTGGAAATGTTGTAAATTAAATAAGTGGTTCGTTATAGTGGGTATTCGAGATGATATCAAATAGGAGGAATGGAAAAAACAGGAAGCATTGGAGTTTCAATGTTAGGGGATGTTTTCCCTGAACTATATTTCATTTTAAAAAGGGTTCTAGATGTGTTGTTGCGACTATATGTGTCTAGAGAGTAACCCGGGAGTTGGTCTTTGGATGAGTTCTCAAGATTGAGGTTATGAACCATGTTGTTGGGTAGGTAATGGATAATGTATTACCAAATTCAATGTATATACATGTAACTATATCTTAGTATTGTATGTACTTTCACGCTTAGGAAAGGAAGTTATCAATATCCAAGTATTGGGGGTGTCAATTATGTGAAATGAACTTGATTGTTTCTTGTTAGTTTTACAAGGGTGTTTTCTGTTCATTTAAGTATTGACTATTGTCTCTATATGATATTCAGTTGGCTCGGGTACCACGCCTGGTATGGGATACTAACGATTGGCATGGGTACCATGCCTAGTATAGGTTCTATAATGGTTAGCGCGGGTACCACACCTGGTACAGGTTCTATAATGGTTGGCTAGGGTACCACGCCTGGTACAGGTTCTATTATGGTTAGCTCAGGTACCATGCCTGGTAAGGGATTGATTTTTATATGTTTTTTCGTTCTTTGTGCAAACCGGGATTATTTTCTATTGATGTTCATTACTTGTTGGTTCCTTGAGTGAATCGGGCTTATTTGCTATTGATGTTTATTACTTGTTGGTTCCAGTGAACCGGGATTATCTGCTATTGATATTCTTTACATGTTGGTTTCCTAATAGGCCCGGGATTTATTATTACTTGACATATATATTGGTCCTTGAGTGGCCGAGCTAGTATGTGTAAGTGCTCAGGTATGTTCTTGAGTAAACCGGGGTTGCATGTTAAATGCTATAGACAATGTCCTATGGATCCTTGGGTGGTCTGATTTGCTTGCAAGCTGTGACATAAATATATATGGTCTGGTTACTTGCATAGTAAGGCATGACTTATATGGTTGTTGAGTCCGGTTGTTAACTGGGGATCTTATTGATAGTCATATGGACTTGGTTATTTCATATCATTGGGTAATATTTGGTTAATATCGTACACTTGTAATTCCCATTTGGGTATGAGTGGCAGGACAGTTAGCGATTATGTCTGGGCTAGTTGGTCACAAGACTAGGGGTTGTGGGGTGTATTGCTTGATAGGTTCAAGACAGGTGAACTTGGAGGGACTAAGGTTTTTAGAGAGTCAGGTTTGACTGAGTTAGTAAAAAAAGGCTAGTGTTTTGTGAGTGCCTGAACTAGCAGGGTGTCAAGGGTAAGAAACCTTAGGGTTGAATATACAGGACTCACAGGTAACCCATTGTTTGGCTAAGAGCTAAGGGTCAAGGTGGTTGACTTAGGGTATTAATTTGAGTAAAGGTGGAAAATCATAGTTTTGTAGGTTGTCTCTTAACTGGCTAGCAGAGGCTGATAGTAAATCTGATTGTTGAGACTGGAATCACTGAGGTGCTTATAGTGGTTGGTAAGATGGGTGAATTGGGAAGTACTAGTGTTTAATGTGACTTGGGAAGTCCTAGTGTTAAGTGTGACTTAGGAAGTCCTAGTGTTAAGTTTGACTTGGAAAGTCTAGTGTTAAGTGTGACTTGGGAAGTCTTAAACTAAGTGTGATCTGGGAGGTCCTAGTGTTAATGTGATTGTGGGAAAGTCCTAGTGTTATGTTTGACCAGGATGGGATGGTACAGAGTCTCCCTATTATGGATTTGGCAGCGGACCCGATTAGGAAGGCTCGGGGGATAAACGTACAGGTTTATAGCGGTAATAGTACAGAGGTAAAGGTAGATGATGGAAGGCTGGAGTTCTTGTAATTTATTGCATATTTTACCTTGATTTTCTTATATGATGGTATATGGTGGATTTGGGTTGACCCATGATGCCTACCAGTACGTGTTGTTTGTACTGATACTACTCTTGCTATATCTTTTTGGGTATAGTCTACTTGCAGGATTAGTGATGTTTCTTATGTACAAGACGATAGTGATCTCCAGCAGCTTCTACTCTTTGTTTTCATGGTAGGAGCTGTGTCTCCTTTTAATTCTTGTAATTCTCCTGTAGAAGATTTTGTACCTATTTTGACTAGGTCCTAGAGAGGGTTGTATTCGAGTTTTGTGATGGATTTTCCTAACATAAAAGTTGTAAATGTTTTCCTGATTTAAAAAGGAGATTATTTTATGGTTTACTTTAATTTATACATGTACTTGTTGGATCTGGTGGTAAGAGTTCTTCTATCTAGGTGTTTAGAGTATGTGCCCGTATGACCCGATAGTGTGGGTCGTGACATAAGCATGCTAGTTGAAATCTACCATTGCCCCAATATGCATAAGATTTGATTTTGAATTTCAATTTTTGGTCTTTTGTTATTATGGATTGTGTTAAATTGGTAGATCTTGCTTTTTATGTTAATGCATGTGGTCTGTGCTACCTGTTAGCATGAAATTTTGAGTTTTGGGTGAAGTCTGAGTAACCCACACATAGCAATGTATGGTTTGGCCCTATGATAGACTGCATCACATCATTCTTAATGGAAAATCATCATTGCTTTGGGTTTTATTTAAAATAGTGTGGTGTTGGGTCTGATTGATTACAATTATGGTCTTGAGAGGTTTAGTGGCATATTAATTGTTTGGTGAGCACTTTGTTTTAGTGAGAGTGTTAATTGTGTGTGTTGATATGATTTTATTGATAGATCATATAGCTTGATATTCCTGATGATAGATAGGGTAACGTCCTTCCTAAGGGATGTCATTGAGTGTATGTTTATTAGTCATATTGTGGTCTTGAACTTGTTGGTAATCTTTTTAGGAAATTCTAACTACATGTTGGACTTTGAAATTGGTCAATTATTTGCCTAAGTATGGTTGGGTGTTTGTTAAAAATTGTTTTAGACCCTATTAGGCACTTGTGTGCCATAGGTGTTGCCTTTCGAAGTGCATGTTCAACGCAAGTGAAGGCTGAGAGTTAAATCACTCACTGCCTCCCACCTGCATTTCACTTGCGTGTTCCAAGTCTCCACCTGTGAAACGCAGTTATGTGTCTATTCTACTAGTGTTCTTCCTGACACATGTGCTAGCATATGCGTTTTGCATGTCAGCTTATGCAAAACTCATGTGCCAAAGCAGGTTCTCCCTTTTTTTTCCAGTTCTCTGCCTGGCGCCTATAGTTCACATGCATGCTACAGGTCTCCACCTATGAAATGAATGTAGAACGCATGTGCAGGCATTCAACTCCTTGCTATATCTTTCTTTTTGCACTCTATTTCTTTTTAATTCCCTGACTTCTTGTAGTTGTCCCTTTTTGTTAACTAATGAAAACTACAAAAATATTTTGTTGTGTTTCTTGGCACTCACATCTTTTTGCAGGATATGACTTCTAATAGGGGCAACACTGACTAGAACACTGGTAAGGCTCCATCCAAAAAAACAAGCAAGAGTAAGAGCAAGGGCAAGGGCTCGAGCAAGAAAAAGGCCCCCGAAGTTATTTCGGAGGTTCCTTCTGTCCCTGTAAATGAGGAGGATAGAATTGACTTCTGTGTTGAGTTAATGAGGCCCTAATATATCAAGTATCAAGATGGCCAGTCATTCACACCAGAGAAGAGTTTCAACTTGGCTGGGCTTGGGGACAAATTCCCCAACATCGACAAGCAGTTCACCGAGATGGAATGGTCACCATTCTTGGATGTTCCTGAAGCATATTATCCAAACTTGGTGCTTGAGTTATATGCATCTTATTAGAAAAAACAGGACTCTATGAAGCACCTAGAGAAGATTGAAGATTTCCCTTGCAAAGTAGACCATCCTAATAAATTATCCGAGTTTAGACACATTAGCCTTAGCAACTTTACCAATAAGATAATCTCCAAGCTCCTTTGTCTTAGACTTGCTCCTATTCTTCCCCTTCTCATCTCAGACAATCAGTCAGGCTTTGTAAGAGGAAGAAGCATCTCGAAGAACATCATGCTTGCTCATGAAATTACTCATAGCATTAAAAAACCAAATGAGGGTGACAATGTAGTCATCAAACTTGACATGGCCAAAGCGTATGATAGAGTTTCTTGGTCATTTATTTGCCTTATTTTGAGAAAAATGGGGTTCGGAGAGACCATCATTGATATGATTTGGAGGATAATGGCAAATAATTGGTACTCTGTTATTATAAATGGCTCGAGACATGGTTTATTTCACTCTACTAGGGGCCTCAAGAAAGGTGACCCCTTATCCCCGGCATTGTTCATTCTGGGAGCTGAAGACTTATCTAGAATGTTGAACAACCTTCGTTATCACCACTTGTATCATGGCTTTCAGATGGAGAAAAATGGTCCTCAAGTTAATCATCTCATCTTTGCGGATGATATTAGTATTTTCTCCTCAGTTAAGGATACTTCTCTTAATCTTATTATTGGGGTTCTATCTACTTACGAAGAGGTATCCGGCCAGCTTATCAATAAAGAGAAGAGTCACTACATGGTACCTTCTAAGACTCCTCTTGACATCATTGCTACTATCAAAGACATCACTGGTTTTATTCAAAAGGACAGTCCTATCACCTACTTAGGTTGTCCACTGTATATAGGAAGGCCAAGAATGATCTATTTTTCGGAGATGGTGTCTAAAGTGGCAAATAGAATCAGAGGTTGGCAAGCTAAGATTCTTAGTTTTGGGGGAAGAGCTACTCTTGTGAAATTTGTCCTTCAATCTCTCTCGATCCATATACTTTCAGCTATATCACCTACCAAAACCACTCTCAAGCAAATCAAGTGTCTAACTGCTAATTTTTTCTAGGGTTGGGATAAAGAGAAAAGAAAATACCACTGGGCTTCTTTGAAAACTCTAAGTTTTCCTTATGATGAAGGGGGTATTGGAGTAAGATCTTTACATGATATTTGTCTTTCCTTCCAGTACAAATAGTGGTGGACTTTCAGAACTAAAAATACTCTTTGGGGACAGTTTCTTAGAGCTAAATATTGTCAAAGAGCCAACCCCGTTTCTAAAAAATGGCATATTGGACAATCCCTTATGTGGAAACACATGATGAAGAACAAACCTGAGGCTGAAAATCACATCCAATGGATTATTCATTCGAAAACATGCTGTTTTTGGTGGGATGATTGGTTAGGTATGGGTCCCATTGCTAGCTACAGAAGAGATAATACTAGACCCAACAACATCAAGATTTTGGAGCTTTTAATCAATGGTCATTGGAATGAAGAGTTGGTGAGGCAGATTGCTCTACCTCAACTAATTCACAAGATTCTTAATACTCTATTTCGATTCCAAGAAGGAATTTTTGATCAACCAGTGTGGAAACCTAATGCTAATGGAATATTTACTTGTTCTTCTGCATGGAAAATTGTGAGACAAAAGAAGAACAAGACCTTGACTAATGCACTCACTTGGCATAATAATATTTCGTTCAAGGTCTCTTTTCTTCTTTGGCGAGCTCTTAGAGGAAAGTTACCCACAAATGAGAAGATTACCTCTTTTGGACATGAACCAGCTGAACGTTCTTGCTTCTACATGCCGGGTCTAGATACTATAGAACACATTTTCGCTACTGGGAGCTTTGCAAAGCATATCTTGAAAAGATTTTCTAATTCTATAGGTATCCGTTTTGATAATGCTCCGCTAATAATCATTCTGATGAGGTGGTGGATCTCTAAGCATAATAATGATTTACACAAGCTTCTTTTCCAATCCACCCCTATTTTCATTTGTTGGAATCTTTGGAAGAATAGGTGTACTAGCAAGTATGGTGGAAAACAATCCAATTCTTCTAGAGTTAAATTCTCCATCTTCAAGGACATATCCAACCTCGTTGCCACTATTTTTCCCTACATTAAAACTCCTGCTAACTGGATAGATTTGGCTCTAGTTGTAGAAAAATACAAGCATGAAATGAGTGTTATCAAAGTTATCTGGAACAAACCTCTGGCTACTATGGTAAAATTAAATACTGATGGAAGTGATATGGAAAATCCAGGAAGCACTGGACCAGGGGAAATTCTTAGGTATCACTTGGGAAATTTCATCTATGCTTTTGCTACTCCTTTAGGAATTGGCACTAACAATCAGGCAGAGATACAAGCGGCTATTTTCGGGCTCAATTGGTGTATTCAACACAGCTATAGTCGGGTTATACTTGAGGTCAATTCTGAACTTCTTATCAAATGGCTCAAGCACTACATCAAACCTCCTTGGAGCATTCAGGAGGACTTGGTTATTCTTCAGAACCTTAGCAATTTGCTGGAAAGCTTTCATGGCAGGCACATTTATAGAGAAGCAAATTATGTTGCCAATATCCTTTCTAAACATAGCCACTTGATTGATGCACCTCAATATTTCTTCAACCAACAGCAACTTCCAGAGGAGGTAAGAGGGTATTTTAAATTGGACAAACTTAGAATTCACAACTTCAGAAGGAGAAAAATGAAAAGAATTAAGAAACCACCTTGAGTTTTTTATTATTCTTGGATAATCCAAGTTCTTACAGGTTTGCACTTGTATTTTTGGTGTTACTAATCTTCTTCACTTAGGCTTTCTCTTTTTTAAGTTATAGCTTTTATGAAGAAGTTCTTAGTTAGTTTGGGTTTTTCTTCTTACTTTGTAAGGGGAGAGTCTCCCTTATTTATCGCTATCCTAGATACTTTGTATTGAGAGGAGTCCTCTCATAGGTGCATAATTTCTAGGTTTCCATTCTAGTATTGGGGATGAGTTAGCCGGCCTTAGTAGGCTAGTCGACTTATAAACCACTATAGGATCGAAGGTAAGGTTTATGTCCCCTTCATTGTATTTTCTGCTTTGTCTTTATTTATGTTAAAGCCTGGGGGTGTTGCTCAGCCATTGACCCACCCAAGGGTTGTTAAAATAAAAAAATAAAAAAAAGATTTCCCTTGCTCACCTTCTGTTATGGTTAAGGGAAAGAAGGTCGATATTACCCCAGATGTCATAAATTCTATTTATTGGGGTACACAGATAGCCCCGGGGATATTATATGCTGAGAATGTTTCTATGAAAGGAAACCAGCTCAAATGGATAGCGGACATTTTTACTGTCGGTGAGCCATTGTGGGCCACGTCTGCTAGTGAGATCCCTAGGCAAGACTTTTGTTTTGAGGCAAAGATGTGGGTTGATCTTCTTTGCATTTTTTTTATGTCATCCAATAATGATCAGAAGGTCATCCTTGAAAGAGCCATCTTGATTGCTTGCATTATGTCTAGTATCCATGTGAACTTTGGGGAGATAGTGGCAGTCAAAATTAAAAGGAAAGCTTATCAACCTGGTAATTCTCTGCCCTTTCCTGTGCTTATTAGCAAGTTATGTGATAGAGCAGGGGTACCCTACTTTGACTCTTCCCAGTCTATTGCTGCTACTGGAATTGTGGATATTGAGAAGAAGATGGATGCAGATGCTCCCAATGTGAATAAAAGAAAGATGCAAAGTTTTGTTTGAGTTGAGATCTCAGGTGCAGTTTCACCTGCGAGGTCTATTTTAGGTACTCCTACTCCTGCAGTGTTGGAAACTCCTTTAGATGCTCTACCTCCAAGACCCTCACCACTTCCTTCTTCCTCGGTAGAGTGGGCTCCTAAAGCTAGCCGACATGACTTACTCCCATGAAACTCAACTAGCCAAATTGGCTAAGAATCTTTTGGCATTCATCCAAAAGGCTGTTAAAGATGTGATGAAAGATGTCTTTGATAGCCTTAGCAAGTTATGTGGCAGGGTTAATATTATTGATAAGTTGGTAGCTTCAATTCGGGCACACATGAACAATATGAAGGGTAAGGCCCTCATGAGTACTACAAATATGAGATTGTTTGATGTAGCTATGGTCACCCTTCGTGAGACTATAGGTCTAGTTGATGACTTGTTTAGTAGCATAGGAGATGAGGAGGATGAGAAGATAGAAGAGGATGCTACTTCCTCTCTGCGTCTACAGGGAGTACTGTTTGATGCTCTGGGGACAACACACTCCCATGTAATTGGGGCAGGACCTAGTTCTGAAGCAAACCTGCAGGATGGTGATTCAGAGTAGCGAGAACAGGGAGTTTTTGCACCTTACCTCTTATATTTTGTGATTGAGCATTAGCATCAATGTTATTCTCTTCGTTGAGGGTGGGTGTATTTATTTATGTTGATGTTTGGATGATCTGATTTTGCCCTTGTTAGGCTTGATGTTTATTTCTGCACATTGTTGTTGCCCTTGTTGGGCTTGGGTTGTAAGTTTTTGGATATTTTTTCCCTTGTTGGTCATGTTTTGGATAATCGTTTTTATTGCACTTGTGAGTTCTTTATTTTCTTATGCTTTATCTTTTGCCCTTGCCGGGCTTGATCTTTTATTTTGGATGTGAGTGATGCCATGTTATGGAGTTAATCTTACATGCCAATTGTCTTACTACTCGTGCTTAGCAAACTGCACCTAGTGCCTTTGCCAGGCCTCATTTTTAAATGATCTATGAGCGTGTAGTTCAATATTGCCTTTATAGATAATAATTAGTTTTGAATAAGCTTTGAGGGTTTTCTTTATACTACGGTTCTTTCTCAATGAGCAAATTTTTCTTTTCTATAATTTTTGTGGTCAAACTAGGTGATATTTCCCTATGATAGATTGAGAGGCGACTTTTTTAAGAGAAAATGTCAAGTTTTAATGTTTATATTGAGTCTCTTTTGCACTTGTGTTAAATGGGACCACTAAAAATTTTCTTGGCAAAGGAATTTGAAAATCAAGAAAAGAGGGGAAAATGAATTTGAAAAGCATTCTCTTGTCCTGATTTTTACATTCTTTGTTTGGCTTTTTCTTCACAAAATGAGTTTTGTAGAACTCGAAATAACTTGTCAAAAGTCATTCATTGCAATTGGTTTCAAGAATAGATGTTAATTTTGTAATGACCCTCTAGGTCATTTTCTTGATTTTCGTGCTTTTTTCGTGCTTCAAGCTTTCCCACAGTGGCTACAAGTTATTTATGACTTTCCAGAATTGATAGTTTAGTTATCGAGCCGTTCATTTGTGTTTTAAGCTCATTTCCCTATTATGCAACTCTTATAGCTGGTAGAGTTAACTTTGGTCAACATTCGAAGAAGATGGCCTCGGATAGAAATTTTGTCAGCACTGTTAGATTCGGACTATCGACATTGGGCTAGAGGGACCTTTGATTTGGTCCCGAGGCTTCTAGACTTGTTTTGGGCTATTGGGTTTCATTTTGGTAAAAGTTGGTTTTTGGGTGTAGGCCCACTTTTTGTTAAAAAAATCTCCGTTGGGAGTTTTGTTGATTCCGTTCAATCTGGAATGCCATTTTTTATAGAGTAGCATAGTTCATTTGCATTTGCGGGACCTTGATGAATCCTGAGGGTCCATCTGATGCGATTTTTAGTTGCTTAAATCTGCTATTGGTTGGTTGTTGTTGCCGCACTAGCCAACCCTTCGCCCACGCGGAAGGTCAGCTGCGTGCGCGTAAAAGGCGCCAACCCTGCCCCTCGTTGTGGCTTGACTGTGAGCGCGTGTCCGCGTGCGTGATATCTTGCTTGTGTGCGCACATGCATGATGCCTGTCCTGGCCTCCGCCTTTCTTGTGTGTGCGCGTGCGCCTAGCCGCGTGCACGAGGTTGCATGCGCGGTGGCCTTGCGTGAGCATAGGACTGCGCCTGGCACCTATATAAGCTCCAACTTCATTTTCTCCTCCTTTTTAACCGAATCGTCCATTAAATTGAGCCTCCAAGAGCTTGTTTGGAGCATAGTATTCACTCTCCTTTATTCTGGTAAGTCCATCGTATTCCATACTCTCTATTACGTCATTTGTTACATGTTATATTCCATTAAATTCCTGATGATTCCTTATTTAAATTCCTTGATCAAAGTGGACTTCAGGACTGTTTAGGGCCCCAAAACAAGTCCTGTTTGCACTGAACTGTTTGGCATTGGTTCCTAAACCCGTTGCAAACATAATTGTGAATTTTGTTTTCGGGTTTGTTGCACCGGCCCTAGGGTCAATTCCTCACTCGATTTTTGGCCCAAATTTCCTTATAGAAATATGGGTGTCATTCTTCTCGTCTTGACACCTAGATTATGTTTTTGATAGCATGGCAGCATTCTAAGGTTGTTCAGAAGGGGAATGCACACGAGTGATGGTTCATGTTTGCAGTTCAGCTTCGAGGTAGGTTACGGTTTATTTTCCTTAGACTTGGCTTAGTTAGATTCTATATTTTATAAATTATTGGAACCTTAGGTAAAATCTTAGGGTAGAAATAGGCTTAAATCATGTGATTGTATAAATTGGTCATTTCGTGACCGTAGAGTAGAATTATATTGTTTATCCTTAGCTTAAGAGCTTATAGATTTTTTGTGACTAGACTAGAATCTTTAGAATGCTTTTAGGAGGTTTTAGAGGTAGAGTAGGTGCTTTTAGCTATTTTCATGGTTATTTTTCCGTTCCTTCCATTTATGTACTGTATATTTGTATCTATGAGCTCGAAGTCATAGCACAGACCAGACGGAGTGCCAGGTCAGTCATCTTGTTTGAAGGTTGTTTTACCCTGGTTGAATTGATATTCTCTGAACATGGAATCACATATCGTTATTGCACTACATTGCTATTAGTTTTGGAAATGAAAGAAACATGATTTTTTTGGTTCAAACTTGGAATTTTTACTTAACCACTAGTTTTCGAAGAGAAAGGGAAGTACTACTATTATGAAGGTCCGAGGGATGTTTCTGGACCTTTTATATACTTTTACTTTCCTATTGATGAGCCTGAAGTATGATTCCGAGTGGCCCGGAGAGCACATATCTAGGTTTTACTTTTATGCATATAGTGATGAGCTCGAGGTTCCTTCCGAGCGCCTGGGGTACTAGATACTGAGTTTTTACTTTTCTATATTGGCCATACTTCACATCATATCATCTCATGAGGCATTGCATTGCCTTATCTATGTGTACTTAGGATGCTTTACCTATTTTTATTATTATCTTCACCATTGAATAGATAGTTTGGTGTTTTGTTGATAACTAGATTTAGGTGGATCCCTGTAGTTAGCTTACTTTCCTGTAGTTTATATTATATACTATATTTCTGAGCTCGATCGGCCTATGATGCCTACTGGGTACCCATTATTTTGGTACTCATACTACACTCTACATCTTTTTCTGATGCAGCACCTAGTATGAGCTACCCTCGCTGATCCTTCTATCATTCGTGGCCAGCTTCTATTCAAATCGTGGTGAGCTCCTGGATTTTTGGAGACTTTAATTGCTTTCCCTCTATCTTTCTATTTATATTTTGTATTTTGGATAGACGATACTTATTATAGAGCTACTCCGTGCTTTAAACGCTCTTGTACCGGTGACGCTAGGTCCAGGGTTGGTTCTTGTGTATATTTTGTCTTCTCGATCACTTTAGGGCCACTTTTATATATTTATTACAGTTGGTATGTATATATACTATTGGCCCTGATTTCCTTATGTTTTCTCTTCTATTTCCCTTATTTATATTGTATCTTCATCTTCCACATATTTGGATTGGCTTGACTACCGGGGAGGTTATGTAGGCGCCATCGCATCCCTGTTTCAGGTCATGACAGAGTGGTATTAGATCTCTAGGTTCACTGGTCTCACCAGTACAAGAGTAAAGTGTCTAGTAGAGTCTCGTGGATCGGTATAATGATGTATGTATCCTATCTACTAGAGGCTATAGGGCATTCCTAGGAAAGATTTCATCTTCTTTGATTCCTTATTGTGCGTCCTTGACCTTATCAACTTCTAAGTATCTTTTGTTTCACTCTTTCTCAGATGGTTTGGATGATATCAGAAGTAGGTGAGGACAAAACCCATGCACCTACAGTTAGAGCCCTAGTTAACGGATGGGGTAGAGTAAGGGATGGACTACAACGCCAGCTCAGTCCAGACTAGATTGTTGTCGCCAGATTCTGATATTGGGATTGAAGAGATACAGTATGAGCTAGAGGGTATGGGACCAGTCCAATATCCAGTAGGTTTTGTGGCTACTCTAGTACTACAGGACACTTTGGTTTGCTTACTCGAGTTCTTTGAGGGTATGTCACAGCCAGTAGCTTTTCCCGATACTCCAATTGGTTCTCAGGTTAGAGACGAGGCTCAAACTCAGCCTAGGCAGTGGCACAGGGTTCAGGAGCGCAGCCCACTACTGTGGCTCCCCGATTAAAGGTGTTGCCAGTTCCTAAAGTGATTCCACCTATTCCTGCTGGTCTGGTTATGTCTTCTGAGGAGTAGAAAATTCTTGGTAGGTTTCTGAGGTTGGGTCCTCCGAGGTTTTCAAGTGCTCCTAAGGAGTATGTGCACGAGTTTCTGACTAGTTTCTAAGAGATTGCATAATCTTGGATTAGTCGAGTAGCATGGAGCAGATTACATGTGTTGTATCTAGATGGTCCAGCAAAACAATGGTGGAGGTCGTATATAGCTTGTAGGACAGTCAGGTCACCTCCGCTTACTTAGGCATAGCTCTCCGAATCTTTTTTGGAGAAGTATGTACTGTGCAGCTTGAGAGAGTGGTTGATGGATTAGTTCTCCAGGCTAGAGTAGGGCTCCATGTCTATTTCTGATTAAGAGGTCCATTTCCATGAGTTGGCTATACATGCCACCATAATTCTGCCCATCGAGCATGAGAGGGTGCATTGCTTTATTCGAGGATTGACTTTAAAGCTCCACTTGGCTACAGAGGGTGTGGTAGAATTAGGCCAGTCCTTCTTGGAGGTAGTAGATCATGCTCGCACCATTGAGGGCATACTTTGCGAGGCCCAAGGGGACAACGATAAGAGGCCCTGCCATCAGGGCAGTTACAATAGCTCACAAATATATGGTAGAGGCTACTTTTATAGAGGTCATCATCAACAACATTTCTAGATGAGTCAGCCTATTCAGGAAGTATTATAGATTGTTGAGGGTCAGAGTAGTCAGGGTTTGATTTAGTCTTCAATGAGGTACTCATTTTGGGTCCACGAGTTGTGGTAGTTAGTCTAATTCAGCCAGGTTTCCATAGCAGAGTATGATTGGTCGGGGTTGTTATGAGTGTGTTAAGTTTAGACACTTTGCTAGGGAGTGTCCATCAGTGCTGCACCATAGGCAGCAGGATCAGCCAGTATAGGCCCCCAGGGCTCCAGCACCACCAGCCAGAGGTGTTGCACAGGGTAGTAGGGGTGGTCCCCAGAGTGCTAGAGGAAGTCTTTAGTCTTATAGATCAGGTGGTCGTGGTGGTCAGAGCCACATGTATGTATTTCCAGGTTGTCTAGAGGTTGAGGCTTCAGATGTTGTCATCATAGGTACGATCTCTATTTGTCATCGATCATCTTCTTCTTTGTTTGATCCGGTGTCTACATTCTCCTATGTGTCTTCTTATTATGCTACTCATCTGGAGTCTACTTGTGAGTTATTGCTTGTGCCTTTGTATGTAGCTACCCAAGTAAGAGATTCCTGAGTATTGGATCATATATATCATACTTGTGTGGTGACTATCTTGGGGTATGATATGTAGGTAGACCTGATTGTGCTAGATATGGTTGATTTTGATGTGATTTTAGGCATGGATTAGTTGTCTCCCTACCATACAGTCTTGGATTTCTTTGCTAAGACCGTTACTCTACAAATGCCTGGTATCCCTCCTATAGTAGGGAAGGGTGTGATAGCCATATGCCGAGGGGAGTTATATCTTTCATGAGTGCTCAACGGTTGGTTGGGAAGGGTTGCTTGGCCTATCTTGCTTACGTCCATGATAATAGTGTCGCCACACCTTCACTTGAGTCAGTTCCTGTGATTTGTGAGTATTCATATGTGTTTCCTTCTGATCTACTTGGTTTTCCTCTAGATCGTGATATTTACTTTACCATTGATGTTGAGTTGGGCACTCAGCCTATTTTTATCCCACCATATTGGATAGCACCAGCCGAGTTAAAGGAAATTAAGGATCATCTATAGGATCTGATGAGTAGAGGATTCATCAGGTCTAGTGTGTCTCCGTGGGGTGCTTCGATTCTGCTTGTGAAGAAGAAGAATAAGTCCATGCGTATATGTATTGACTACATGCAGTTGAATAAGGTGATAGTTAAGAACATGTATCTGATGCCGCATATTGATGATTTGACTAGCTACAGAGTGCAGTAGTGTTCTCTAAGATAGACTTGAGGTACGGGTATCACCAATTGAAGATTAGAACTGCGTATATCCCCAAGACTGCATTTAGGACTCGATACAGCCATTATGAGTTCCTAGTCATGTCTTTTGGGTTGACTAATGCCCCAACAACTTTTTTGGAGTTGATGAACAGTGTGTTCAGAGCCTATTTGGATTTCTTTGTGATTGTGTTCATCAATGACATTTTGGTATATTTGAGGAGTAGAGAGGAGCATGAGCAACATTTTATAGTTGTACTTTAGACCTTGCGAGACCATCAGTTATATGCCAAATTCACTAAGTATGAGTTTTAGCTTGAGGCTATGGCATTCTTGGGGCACGTGATGTCCAAGGATGGGATTATGGTGGATCTAGCAAAGATTGTGGTAGCTCGTGATTGGGTTAGGCCTACTTCTCCTATCGAGGTTCGCAGTTTTGTCAAGTTGGAAAGTTACTATAGATGGTTTGTGGAGGGATTTTCTTCTATAGTAGTTCCATTAACTAGATTGACTCAAAAAAACATCCCCTTCCAGTGGTTAGATGAGTGTGAGGCAAGCTTTCTGAAGCTCAAGGCCTTATTGACTTCAGCTCTGGTTCTTACTGTTTTGGTTGATGGCCGAGGGCTTACAGTGTATTATGATGCTTCTAGTGTTGATTTGGGTTGTATGTTGATGCAGTAGGGCCGAGTTATTGCTTATGCTTCCAGACAGTTGAGGGTTCATGAGAGAAACTACTCTACTCATGACTTGGAGTTAACAGCGGTAGTCTTTGCATCGAAGATTTGGAGGAATTATCTATATGGCATGCATTGTGAGATCTTCACTGACCATCATAGTCTTCAGTATATCATCAGCTAGAAGGATCTTAATTTGAGGCAGCGCAGGTGGTTAGAGTTACAAAAGGACTATGACATCTCCATTCTTTATCATCCGGGCAAGGCAAACATGGTAGCAGATGCCTTGAGTCAAAAAGCAGTGAATATGGGTAGCTTAGATTTCTTACAAGTAGAGGAGTGACCTTTATCTTCGGACATCCATTCCTTGGATAACAGGTTGGTTAAACTTGATATTTCTGAGCCAGACCGTGGTCTTGCTTGTGTTGAGGCTAGATCTTCCTTGTTGGAGCTCATTCGGGCAAAACAATTTGATGATGTGAGGTTGAGGATCATTTGTGACAAGGTCTTGAGCGGTGTGTCTAGGAAGGACACCTTAGATTCAGAGGGTGCTCTGAAGATTGAGGGTTATATCTACGTTCCTAGATTCGGTGACCTGGTTTGATTGATCTTGGAGGAGACTCATTATTCTAGGTATTCCATTCATCCTGGGGCAGCTAAGATGTATTGTGACTTGAGGCAGCACTACTGGTGGTGTGGGATGAATAGGGATATCTCATATTTTGTGTCTAGGTACTTGAACTGTCAGTAGGTGAAGTTTGAGCACCAGAGGCCCGGTGGTTTGATTCAGAGGCTACCTATTCTGGAGTGGAAGTGGGAGCGGACAACTATGGACTTCGTAGTAAATTTTCCAGATACTTTCTAGATATTCAATGCTATTTGGGTCATTATGGATAGGCTGACAAATTTTGCTCACTTTCTACCAGTTCAGACTTCCTACAGTTCCGAGAGGTTGGCTCAAATCTACATCTGTGAAATTGTCCATTTGCATGGGGTGCTAATTTCTATCATTTTAGACTGTGGTACTCAGTTTACTTCATGCCTCTGGATGTCTATTCAGAGAGAGTTGGGTACTAGAGTTAAGCTTATCACTGCTTTTCATTCATAGATTGATGGTACGTCGGAGCTTACTATTCAGGTTTTGGAGGATATGTTGCAGGCATGTGTTATTAATTTTGGGGGTCAGTGGGACCAGTTCTTAGCCTTGACAGAGTTTACATATAATAATAGTTACCATTCTAGCATTCAAATGGCTCCGTTTGAGGCTTGGTATGGTAGGCAGTGCAGAACTCCGGTAGGTTAGTTTAATGCCTTCGAGGTTAGACCATGGGGTACTGATCTGCTTTGTGATTCGATGAATAGAGTTCAGGTTATTCAGGAGAGACTTTGCACTGCCTAGAGTAGGCATAAGAGTTATGTTGATCAGAGAGTTTGAGACTTAGAGTTTATGGTTAGTGATCGTGTATTCCTTCGGGTGTCACCCATGAAGAGCGTGATGACATTCGGGAGGAAGGATAAGCTCAGTCCTAGGTTCATTGGGCCATTTGAGATCCTTCTTCTCATTAGGGAGGTTGCTTATGAGTTGGCCTTGCTTCTTGCTCTTTCTGGTGTCCATCCAGTTTTTCATGTTTCTATGTTGTGGAGGTATGTTTCGGATGAGTCTCACGTGCTTTAGTGGGATTCTGTGCCGTTGGATGAGTCTCTAGCTTTTAAGGAGGAGCATGTTGCTATCTTGGACAGGCAGGTTAGGAAATTAAGGTCCAAGGAGATTCCGTCAGTTAAGGTTCAGTGGTGGCATCATCCTATCGAGGAGGCTACTTGGGAGATTGAGACCGACATACAGACCTACTATCCTCATTTTTTCGAGCCTTCAGGTATCTTTCTTTATTCAACTTTCAAGGATGAAAGTCCTTTTAGTAGTGGATGTTATAATGACCCTCTAGGTCATTTTCTTGATTTTCATGCTTTTTCCATGCTTCGAGCTTTCCCATAGAGGGTACAAGTCATTTATGGCTTACCAAAATTGACGGTTTAGTTATTGGGCCGTTCATTTCTGTTTTAAGCTCATTTCCTTATTTTGCAACTCTTACAGCTGGTAGAGTTGACTTTGGTCAATATTCAGAGAAGACGACCTTGGATGGAAATTTTGTCAGTGATGTTATCTCTGAAACGTTGACTTGGGCTAGAGGGACCTTTGATTGGGGTCCTGAGGCTTCTGGACTCAATTTAGGCTATTGGGTTCCATTTTGGTAAAAGTTGGTTTTTGGGAATGGGGTCCACTTTTAATTAAAACAATCTCCGTTGGGAGTTTCATCGATTACATTGAGTCCGAAATACTATTTTTGATTGAGTAGCATAGTACATTTGCATTCGCGAGACCCCGGGTGAATCCTCAGGATCCATCTGGTGACATTTTTAGTTGCCAAAATCTATTGTTGGTTGGTTTCTATTGCAGCACTAAACAACCCTTTGCCCATATAGAGGGTCGGCTACGTGTGCATAGAAGGCACCAGCCATGCCCCTAGTTTCCCTTTGCCCAGGCAGTAGCTTGGATGCATGCACATGCATGCGTATGTGGTGGCCAGCTTGCGTGTGCAAAGGCGTGGCAGCTGCCCTGGCCTCCTCCTGCCCTGTGCGTACATGTGCACGAGGCCGCGAGCGCATAGGCCTGCGCCTGAAACCTATATAAGCTCCAACTTTATTTTTTCTTCCTTTTTAACCGAATCCTCTATTAAATTGAGCTTTCAAGAGCTGGTTTGGAGCATAGTATTCACTCTTCTTTATTCTGGTAAGTCCACCTTATTCTCTACTCCATTTTCGGTCATTTGTTTCATGTTATATTCCGTTAAATTCTCGATGATTCCTTGTTTAAATTCCTTGATCAAAGTAGACTTTGGGGCTGTTTTGGGCCACGAAATGAGGCACATTCATGCTTAACTTTTAGGCATGGCTTCCTAAACCCGTTGCAAACATAATTGTGAATTTTGTTTTCCATTTTGTTGCGCGGGCCCAAGGGTCAATTCCTTACCTTATTTCCGGCCCAAATTTCCTTATAGTAATATGGGTGTCATTTTTTTCGTCTTGACACCTAGATTGTGTTATTGATATCATGGCAGCATTCTGAGGCTGTTCGGAAGGGGAAGACACACGAGTGATAATTCATGTTTGAATTTTGACCCCGAGGTAGGTTACGGTTTATTTTCCTTAGACTTGGCTTAGTTAGATTCTATATTCTATAAATTATTAGAATGTTAGGTAAAATCTTAGGGTAGAAATAGGCTTAAATCATGTGATTGTATAAATTGGCCATTTTGGGACCGTAGAGTAGAATTATATTGTTTATCTTTATCATATGAGCTTGTAGATTTATGTGACTAGCCTAGAATCTTTAGAATGCTTTTAGGAGGTTTTATAGGTAGATTAGTTGCTTTTAGCTATTTTCGTGGTTATTTTTCCATTTCTTCCATTTATTTACTGTATTTATGCATCTGTGGGCCCGAGGCCAGAGCGCGGACTGGACAGAGTGCCATCTCAGTCATCTTGTTTGGAGGGTGTCATACCCTGGTTTAATTGATATTGTCTGAACAAGGAATCACATCTCATTATTGCACTACATTGCTATTGATTTTAGAAATGAAAGAAACATGGGATTTTTGGTTCAAACTCAAAAATTTTACTTAACTACAGGTTTTTGAAGAGAAAGGGAAGTACTACTGTTATAACGGTCTGAGAGACATTTCTGAACCCTTTATCTACTTTTACTTTCGTGTCAATGAGCTCGAGGTACAGTTCGGACTTCCCCAGGAGCACATATTTAGGTTTTACTTTTATGCATATGTTAATAAGCTCGAGGTTTCTTCCAGGCACCTAGGGAACCAGATACTAGATTTTTACTTTTTTGCATTGTCCATACTCCACATCATATCATCTCATGAGGCATTGCATTGCATTATCTATGTGTACTTGGGATGCTTTACCTTGTTTTTCATTATTATCTTCACCATCGGATAGATAGTTCAGTTTTTCTGTTAATAACAAGATTTAGGTGGATCCCTGTAGTTAGCTTACTTTCCTTTAGTTTATATTATATACTATCTTTTTGAGCTTGGTTAGCCTATGATGCCTACTGCGTACCCATTTTTTTGGTACTCATACTACACTCTACATCTTTTTCTGATATAGCACCTAGTACAAGCTACCCTTATTGATCCTCATGTCATTCGTGGCCAGTTGATGTTTGGATCGTGGTGAGCTCTCGACATTTTAGAGACTTTTACTTCTTTCCATCTATCTTTCTATTTATATTTTGTATTTTAGATAGACAGTATTTGTTGTACAACTACTTTGTACTTTAGACGCTCTTGTACCGGTTACACTAGGTCCGGGGTAGGTTCTTGTGTATATTTTGTCTTCTCAGTCACTTTAGGGTTATTTTTGTATATTTATTACAGCTGGTATCTATAGAGTTGGCCCCTATTTCCTTATGTTTTCTCTTCCATTTCACTTATTTATATTATATCTTCAGCTTTTGCATATTTGGGTTGTCTTGCCTACTGGGGGTTATGTAGACACCATCGCGGCCCAATTTTGGGTCATGACAGGATCATTGTTTTGTGATGCCTTATGTGGTAAGGTTTTACTTCATTCTTGAGTATGCATGTCATCTAGAACTTGCCACAAATGTGATTCAAGGCAAAATCCTAGACGTTGCTTAGCTCGGAAGATGACCTTAGGCCCTCTTTGGCTAGTCACTTTACCACAAGATTTATTTCTATAAACATTGATCCTAGTCAACCCCTTTTTGATCCTTGGGCCTTTCCTTGGAAACCATGTGATACACCTCTACCATTTTAATCCTTTACTTTGGCACCCTTTTCCTCCTTAATTTCTAGTGAATGAAGATGTAGACTAAATGTTTAAGTTTGGGGTGGATTGAATGTTAAGTTAGGATGATTGATGTAGGCAAAATCCTAAGTTGGGGGTGTAAGAATTAGTGGTTGAATGAGGATTTGAACTTAAATGTGGGGTAGCATCTAATGTTTATCTTGTGAATTGCTTGAAATTATTAAGGACTGGAAGAATGAAAGAAAAAGAAGTGATTGGTGTTACCTCTTGTCTTTTGAATGATTGATGTGTAAACAAAGGTGTTGGAATGAATGGTTTTGGTAAGACTTGGGTTGTGAGGAGGAGACATAAGGTTAATTTGAGGAAATAATATGATCGGTGTACTTGAATGCCTAATTCTAGCATTAGGGGGGCTTGAGTCACGTAACCAAAATGAAATCCTTTCCTTAACCTTAACCTACATAGTTTCCCGCAAGTCTTTAGTGATTCCGAGCTTTACAACTCTACATTAGTGATGAATAATATGAAGGGAAAGCCTATGGTTCTATGTGTGAGCACTTGAACGTCTTTGAGAGAGTGAACGTCTTTTGCTATCTTATAATCCCTATATTGTGAATTGCATGATTGTGAGTGGGATTCTCTCTTGTGGTGAGTGGAATTACATCCTTGGAGTAAATGGGGAAGTCATGTCTTCAGTTGAGGGGAATGAATGCGACAAGTTGTGACTTTAACTTCGAGGTAATCCTTGAAGGTTTATGTAAATGACTTGAGATGCTTGATGATCTTGTTTTAAATGAAAAGTCCCCCAGATTTTGGTAAAAAAACATTAAAGTCTCTTGAAAAAGATTCTTTATGTGATTGTGTTTTCCTTGAACTTATAGTGGTACCAAAACGAGGTTAGTACTTTTGGTTGAGTCTTTTTGCTTTGAGTATTTTTGTTGTTTCTTTTATTTTTGAATCATAGTAATTCGGTGTGCAACTCTTGTATCTTGGAATGCTTGAGTCAATCCTATGATTAGTGAATACTTTGCTTAAGGATAAGCAATAGTTCAAGTTTAGGGGTTTGATAAGTTGGTAATTGTAACGACTAGGTCCGTTGTTACGGGAAAACCTTTCGTGCCATATTTTGGATTAGAAAACATCCAGGTTTGGGAATTGGAAATTTTTGGCTACGCCAGTATCGGCCAGTTTTGGAGCGAGATTTGGTCTAGGGTAATTTGAGTGATGATTGGGTTATGCATTTTTTATTGAGCTATTTTTTCCGTTAGCTAAGACATAAAGGAGTTCGGGGGACTTTTCGAAAGAGAATTTGGGTAAGTAAAACTCCCGGTATCGAGGTTGATGTAAAGAGGTTATTTTGGAACATCGAGAATTGAAAGTGTGTTGTAAAATGGAAACTTTTGGGAAACTTTATGACTTTCTGTCCCGTGTTAACCGCCACAGCGGTGACACAGCTCTATTGCGACCTCCGTTATAACAGAGATATTACTGCTATAGCGGAAGTCAACAATGGTCAGCACCGCCATAGCGGTCGGTTCCACTACTGCAGTACCGCTATAGCGGAGATGGACCGCTATAGTAGGCTAAGTCAGGATTTAGTGCAGAAACTTCCCCAAAATGTTCAGTTTTCACCAAGAATGTTTTAGAGATGGGCAAGGGCGATTTTAGGCACACCTTACTCATTTTTCACCAATTTTTGTCCCAAAAGTAAGATTTCTACTCCCCTAACTTAGTACTATGATTCCTACGTAGTAGAATTACTAGTTATGGACTTGGGGGAAGGTTTGGATTGATCTAGTAATTATAGAATCCGGGGAAAAGGGGAATTCTAGGGCGTAGAAGTTCTTGGGTTTTGTCTATTATTATTGGGTTATGATCAATTAGCCATAATTCTCTAACTGTATCCGTAAAAATGATAGACTTAGGTGAACTAATGGTGGGAAACACCGGGAATGGGTGGAATGATTATAGTTTGGCATAGGGATTTGGATTTTGTATAATTCAGGTGTTTTAGGCCAGTAAATTAATTATAGTTATTGTATGTTTGTTTTAGACCAAGAACAAGCAAAAGCTTCGGGAAACGGGAAGGCTCCGGTTCAATAGAGGTGTTGAATAATTCAAGGTAGGTGATGGTTATTGATTTCCCAATATGCAATATGTGTTCATGTACTATCGCTTAGTATTGTGTGAGTTGCATGCTTAGGGAATGAGGTTATCAATGTCTACTTATTCGGTTATCAGTCTTATGAAATGGACTTATTTTGTTGCTTGTTGCTTTACAAGTATGCTTCTGTTCATGGTTTGTTGATTGATTAGATTTGGTGTGACATTCGGTTGGCTCGGGTACAATGCCTGGTATAGGTTATATATTGGTTGGCTCGGGTACCATGCCTGGTACGGGATACTAGTCGGTTAGTTGGGGTACCACGCCTGGTACGGGAATTCACAATAGTTGGCTCAAGTACTACACCTGGTATGGGTTTGATTTACTTGAATTGATTGTATTCTTTCGATGGTTCTATTAGAGGTCGAGTGATTATATTTAAATGTGAGGTTGGTCTTAGAGTAGACTAGGATTGCATGTTGAAACATAGTTGGTGTCCTAGGGATCCTTAGTGGGTCTGGGTTGTGTGAATAAGACATGTGTTTATGGTCACTGATTTGTCCTTGATTGCCAACTGATCATCTGTGGTTGATAGGTTAAGGCGGAAACTTGTAGTCTAGTTTATGTTGTTGACTTGTTACATGTTTACTTTGCTTTACTCAGCTTTAGTTATTGTTCATATCTTGTTTATTGGAGCTGATCGATATTCTTACCAGTTTATGGTGGTTGTGTACTGATTATGCACTTGCTTTTCTTTTGTGAGTACAGGCAATCTTCCAGCGGCTGACGCACGACCTCACTTGTAGTTTCAGCGCTCCCAGATCTCAAGGGTGAGCTACTTCAATCAAGCTACCTTGTTTTCTTCTTTTAGTTGTAGCCCACTTGTTTCAAGCTTAAACTCTGTTTTGCTTTTGAGGTTGCATCCTCGTACTCTAGACTTAGTAGATGTTTTGGTATGGTGACCTTCAAGTTCTAGGGAGGCTTTTCCGCAAATCGCTATTATTTTAATATTTGAGACGTTGAATGTTAGTTTATTTATGCAAACTGGTTTTGAGCTATTAGATTATGCTAAGTATTGGGTTGGTGTTGGTCCACTTATTCGGGGGGTTTCGGGTGGGTGCCACTCATGATGGTTTGGATCGTGACAAAGATGGTATCAGAGCCCTAGGTTCATTGATAACATCGTACCAAAATGGGTCTAGTAGAGTCTCGCGGAACAGTATGGAGATGTCTGTACTTTTCTTCGAGAGGCTATAGGACTTTAGGAAAACTATCTCTTCTTTCTTCCTTCGTGCTATAAATTGATTCCAATTGGTATCTGGTAATACAAATTGGTATCTAACTATTTCACTCTTTTATCCACAGATGGTTAATACAAGGAACAATGGAGTAAGAGCAGCAGTCCCAGTACCGGGCTCGACTGTCAGAGGTAGAGGAAGGGGCAGGGATAAGGGCCGAGGTAGAGCAGCACCCTCCAGGGGTGCAACTCAAGCAGTTGTAGGTGAACGTGAGGCAACCCCTCCCCAACCCCAGGATCAGGTCGAAGAGAAAGTTGAGGTTGTTGTTGAGGAGGGCGCAAAACAAGCGGAAGTGGCACCGGCTGGAGGTGCAGGCCTTCCCCCTATCACGCCCAAAGCATTTTAGAAGGTGTGGAGCTTTCTGAGTGGACGGGTTGGTGCTGGATCCACCCCCGCAGGTATTACTGATCAGGCTCTGGGCACCCAACCAGAAGTTACTATAGCTTCTAGGATGGATGAGGCGTTGGGCACAGATGACTTCTTCAGGCTAATGCTAGGTCAGGTTATGACAGGGAATAAGCACGAGATGCTGACTAAGTTCCTTAAGCTGAAACCTCCTATGTTTTAGGGTACTGAGAAAGAAGATGCTTATGAGTTCATATTGGACTATTATGAGAGGCTGCAAGAGTTGGGTATTGTGCAACAACATGGGGTTGAGTTTGTCACTTTTCAATTACAGGGTGATGCTAAGCAATAGTGGATGTCTCATGTGGAATGTCGGTCATTTGTTTTGCCTCCACTGGCTTGGATGGAGTTTCATGCTCTATTATTAGAGAAGTATGTGCCCCGTACCTTGAGGGATCACAAAATGGATGAGTTCCTTGCTCTGGAATAGAGAAGCATGTCGGTCTCCGCTTATGAGGCCAAGTTTCATGTCTTGTCTTATTTTGCTACTCAAATGTTAGGTATCGAAGAGGATAGAATTCGGTTGTTTGTGAAAAGGTTTGAATACTGAATTGCAAGTGTTTTCCGTGCACAAGAGTTAAGCAGGGAAGAGCCTCAATGAGGTCACAGACTATGTCAAGAAGCTAGAAGGGGTCAGGCAGGTTGGGCAAGCTAAAATGTTAGCGAAGAAGTCGCAGAATGATGGTAATTTCAGTGGTTCATACTCTAGGGGCCACATTCAGCAGGTGTTCACTACCCGTCCTATTCAGTTAGCTCTGCCAGCTACCACAGGTAGTCATCCGGGAGCTAGCCAGCAGTTCTCAGCTCCTAGAAGCCAGGGAGCTTCTTACACATCCACCAGCAGGCCTACGCTTGATCACATGTGTTTTCATTTTTGTGATCTGGGCCACTTTAAGAGGGAGTGCCCTCACAGACAGATGGGTAATCAGGCTCAGCAACAGTCCAAGGCTGTGATTCTAGCAGGTAGAGGTGGCTATGCTAGAGGTCATCCATAAGATGGGCGAGGTAACTTTCAGGGAGGTCGGGGAGACAGTGGTAACAGTAGTGCAGGCAAGGGAGTGACACAGCTGGCCAAGAAAGTTACTCGGATTGATGACTGGGCTCACTGTTATGCTTTTCCAGAGAAGTTTGAGGCTGAGGCGTCAAACGCGGTGATCACATGTATAATTCTTATCTGTGATAGGATGACTTCTATACTTTTTGACCCAGGTTCTACATACTCTTATGTTTGTGTGAAGTTTACTTTGGGCCTTTATTTGATTTGTGATATCCTTGATTACCCTATCCATGTTTCCACCCCGGTTGGAGAGTCTGTGATAATGACTCATGTTTATCATATGTGTTCTGTGGTGTTTGTGGGGTTGCAGACTTTGGGAGATTTAGTTATCCTGAACATGTTAGATTTTGATGTTATCTTAGGCATGACTTGGTTGTCTCCTTGTAATGCAGTATTGAATTGTAAAACTAAGAATGTGGCTCAAGAAATTCCGGGTAAGGATAGGTTAGAGTGGGAAGGGGTGTACAAGGCATAAGCCGGCTAAAATCATATCCTTTTTTCGGGATAGGAAGCTAGTGGGGAGAAGGTGTTTGGCCTTCTTGGCTCATCTCCGAGATGATAGTGTGAAGTCCCCATCGATTGAGTTAGTTCTGATTGTTTCAGAATTTTAGGAGGTGTTTCCAGCAGATTTGCCTGGTATGCCTCCGGACAGAGACATTGATTTTTGTATTGACTTTGAGTTTGGCACTCACCCAATTTCCATTCCTCCATATTGTATGATTGTGGCAGAGTTGAGGGAACTGAAGACTCAACTTTAGGAACTCTTAGACAAGGATTTTATCCATTCCATTGCTTCACCTTGGGGTGCTCCAGTACTGTTTGTGAAAAAGAAGGATGGTAGTATATGGATGTGCATAGACTACAGGCAATTGAACAAGGTTATCGTTCAAAACAAGTACCCCTTACCCCATATAAATGATCTTTTTGACTAGTTACAGGGTGCATCTGTGTTTTCAAAAATTGACTTAAGGTTAGGGTATCATCAGTTAAAGATTAGGCTCGAGGATATTCCTAAGACTGCTTTTCGAACTCGGTATAGACATTATGAGTTCCTAGTGATGTCATTTGGGTTAACTAATGTGCCGACAGCATTCATGAGTTTGATGAATGGGGTATTTAAGTCTTATTTGGATTCGTTCATCATTGTGTTTATAGATGATATCTTGATCTACTCCAAGAGTAGGGAGGAGCATGTTGAACATCTCCGCATTGTGTTGGATGTTTTGAGGCACCAGAAGCTATATGCAAAATTTTCTAAGTTTGAATTTTGGTTGACTTCAGTCACTTTCCTTGGGCATGTAGTGTCAAAAAAGGGGTGATGGTGGATCCCCAGAAAATTAAAGCAGTTAAGAATTGGTTCTGGCCTAGTTCTGTGACTGAGGTGAGGAGTTTTGTGGGGCTTGCAGGCTACTACCATAGATTTGTCAAGGATTTCACGTCCATTGCTACTCACTTGACAAGGTTGACTCAGAAAGAGGTACCATTTGTGTGGTCCAACAAGTATGAGCAGAGCTTCCAAAAGCTCAAAACACTTCTTACCACGGCTCCCATTCTATCCTTGCCAATTGAAAGTAAGGATTTCATTGTTTATGGTGATGCTTCACATTCAGGTTTGGGTGTTGTGTTAATGTGGGACATGAATGTTATAGCATATGCCTCTAGGCAGTTGAAGCCTCATGAGAAAAATTATCTAACTCATGACTTAGAGTTAGCAGCGGTGGTTTTTGCACTCAAGATTTGGAGACACTATCTCTATGGTGGCAAGTGTGAAGTGTTCACCGATCATCGTAGTCTGCAGCATGTTTTTACTCACAAGGACTTGAATCTGAGGTAGAAGAGATGGATGGAGTAGTTGAAAGATTATGATGTGACCATCCAGTACCATCTAGGTAAGGCTAATGTGGTGGCAGATGCATTGAGCCGGAAGATCGTCAGCATAGGCAGTTTGGCTTGTTTAGGGGTATCCAAACGACCATTAGGAGATTCATGCTTTGGAATCAAAGTTCGTGCAACTGGTCATCTCATAAAAGGGTGGAGTGTTGGCCAGTATTGAGGTCAAATCTACATTCATAGAAGAGATAAAGTCTAAGCAGTTTCAAGATTCGCAGTTGAGCAAGCTTTGGAGCAAGGTAGTGTCCGGAGAGTCTGGGGATACCACCTTGGGCACTGATGGGGTGATGAGCTTCAGGGGGAGGATTTGTGTTCCTCGGTTTGATGGTATAATTCATTAAGTGTTAGCATAGGCTCATGGTTCGCGGTATTCGATTTATCCAGGCGTATCCAAGATGTACAGGGACTTGAGTTAACTTTATTGGTGGCCTGAGATGAAAAAGGACATAGCTAAATTTATGTCCAAGTGTCAGAATTGTCAATAGGTCAAGTATGAGCACCAAGGGCCTGCAGGACTACTTAAGAGGATGCCCGTTCCCAAGTGGAAGTGGGAAAGGATAGCCATGGATTTCATGGTGGGTCTTCCCAAGACTTTGGGAAAGTATGACTCAATTTAGGTCATTGTGGACCGGCTGACCAAGTCATCTCATTTCATTTTAGTTAGGGTGGACTATAATGCACAGCAGCTCGCTAAAATATATGTTAAGGATATTATGAAACTGCATGTGTATAACTATCCATCATTTTAGACAGGGGTACGCAGTTTACCTCTAAGTTCTGGGGTAAGTTTATGAAGAGTTGGGAACTCAACTCACTTTCAGTATAGCATTCCATCCCCAGACAGATGGTCAGTCAGAGAGGACAATCCAAGTGTTGGAGGACATGCTGAGAGCATGTGTGATTGACTTCGGGGGTCATTGGGACAAGTTTCTACCATTGTGTGAGTTCTTATACAACAATAGCTACCATTCTAGTATTAACATGGCACCATTTGAGGAATTTTATGTGAGGGGATGTAGGTTACCCATAGGGTGGTTTAAGGCACGCGATATGAAACCTCTGGGCATAGACTTGGTAAGGGAAGCATAGGAAAAAGTAAGGGGCATTTAGACCAAGTTACTAGCAGCCCAGAGCAGGCAGAATGAGTATGAGGATCGCAAGGTAAGGGACATGGATTTTCAGGTTGATGAGCAGGTATTATTGAAAGTGTCACTAATGAAGGGGTTTATGCATTTTGGTAAGAAAGGCAAGCTCAGCCCCCGGTTTATTAGTCCATTTGAAGTTCCAGTGGCTTACAGGCTAGCACTGCCACCCAATTTATCAAGAGACCATCCAGTCTTCCATGTATCCATGTTGAAGTGGTACCGTAGGGACATGGATTACATTATTAAATGGGATGAGGTATTAGTAGACAAAGATCATCAGTACGAAGAGGAACCGGTTACGATTCTTGATCGGGATATCCGAAAGTTGAGGACGAAGGAGATCAAATTGGTCAAGGTTCAATGGAAGTATCATCCGGTTGAGCAAGACACATAGAAAATTAAGAAGGACATGCGGGAGAAGTACCCTCATTTGTTTGAGGATTCAGGTACTATATTTTTCCCTCTTTTACTTCGGATTTTTGTGTTTGATCATTCGGGGATGAACGATGGTTAAATTAGTATCTGTTGTAACAACCGAGTCCGTCGTTAGGGGTAAACTATTCATGCCAAGTTTTGGGTTAGAAAACTTTTGGGTTTGAGAGTTGGAAATTTTAGGCTAGGCTAGTCTCAGTTGGTTTTGAAGTGAGGTTTTGTCTAGGGTAATCCGGGTGAGGATTGGGTGATGCACTTTTCATTGATCTAGTTTTTTTTTGCAAAGAAATAAAGGAGTCTGGGGGACTTTTCGAAAGGCTCCGGCTCAATAGAGTTGTTGAATAATTCATGGTAGGTGAAGGTTATTGATTTCCCAATATGCAATATGTTTCATGTACTATCACTTAGTATTGTGTGAGTTGCATGCTTAGGTAATGAGGTTATGAATGTCTACTTATCCGGTTATCAGTCTTGTGAAATGAACTTGTTTTGTTGCTTCTTGGTTTACAAGTATGCTTTTGTTCATGGTTTGTTGATTGATTGGATTTGGTGTGAAATTCGGTTGGCTCAGGTACCACGCCTGATACAAGTTACATATTGGTTGGATCGGTTACCACACTTGGTACGAGACACTATTAGGTTGGTTCAGGTACCATGCCTGGTACGGGAATTCATAATGGTTGGATCGGGTACCACACTTGGTACGGGTTTGATTTACTTGAATTGATTGTATTCTTTCGATGGTTCCATGAGTGGACCGGGTTGTATTCTTGAATTGTGATTTTTGCATATGGTCCATGAGAGTATGGGTGATTATATTTAAATGTGATGTTGGTCTTAGTTTAGATCGGGATTGCATGTTGAAACATAGTTGGTGTCCTAGGGATCCTTGTTGGGTCTGGGTTGTGTGGATAAGATATGTGTTTATGGTCATTGATTTATCGTTGATTGTTAACTGATCATATGTGGCTGATAGGTTAAGAAAGAGACTTGTAGTGTAGTTACGTTGTTGACTTGTTACATGTTTACTTTGCTTTACTCAGCTTTAGTTATTGTCCATATCTTGTTAATTAGAGTTGGCCGATGATCCTACCAGTACACGGTGGTTGTGTACTGATTGTGCACTTGATTTTATTTTATGAGTACAGGCAATCTTCTGGTGACTGACGCATGATCTCACTTGTAGTCCCAGCGGTCCCAGATCTCAAGGGTGAGCTGCTTTGGTCGAGCAACCTTGTTTTATTCTTTTAGTTGTAGCTCACTTATTTCGGGCTTAAACTATGTTTTGTTTTGGGGTTGCATCCCTATACTCTAGACTTGGTAGATGATTTGGTATGGTGACCTTCAGGTTCTAGGGAGGCTTTTCCGCAAACCGCTATTATTTTAGTATTTGAGACATTGAATGTTAGTTTATTTATGCAAACTGGTTTTGAGCTGTTAGATTATGCTAAGTATTGGGTCGCTATTGGTCCGCTCATCCGGGGGGTTTCGGGTAGGTGACACTCACGATGGTTTGGGACAGTAATTTACTAACTTATTTAGCTCTTAAATTTGAATTATTTCCTCAATATTATGTTATTTAGAAGGATTTTATGCCATTATTCTCTTATATGCAGGCATTCATGTGAAATGAAGATAAAAGAGGAGTTGAGCCCAAGTAGACTATGAAAAGAAGCCAAGTCAAGAGAAGATCGGGAGAGAAGCAGTCTGACAGGATATGCACATGGACATACGCGCCACGAGAAGGCACCTGCATTTTGCAAGTTCCACACATGAGGGGCAAACAACATTACCTCGATTTGTGGGCACCTGCATATCATAAGTCCTCATATGTGAAGCACAGATGAACAATTATTGACTATTTTCAGGACTCGACATCTCCATGCTGTAAGTCCTCACATGCAACCGCAGGTGCCAACATACGTGGAGCTGCAAGTTACCTAAGGGGCAAAATTTTCCAAGAGTCAGTTATGCATTTGGGAAACTTCTAAGGTCAATTTTGGGATCTGTGCAAGGAAGAATATATTTAGTCTTTCCCCGATCTGTAGAGAATAGTCAGTATACTTTAGAGAGTACAACTTTTAGCCTCTTCTTCTTGGAAAATATTGAAAACTCCATTGTTAACCATTCAAAGCTTGGAATTGAAGTTAGTTTTCTGAATATGAATAGAATTGAGGATTACCCAATTGGTATTTTTTTTCCTTTAATATGAGTGGCTAATTTTTTTTTATAGGGGTGTGTGCAATGATGGGTGTTTTAAATTGAGATTGGGTATTAATTATTTATTCTTATAATTGATTGTTATGTGTGAGTCTATTGAATCTTTAAAGTTTTAATTAAATAATTAATGATTGCAAATACTGATTTAGCTTTCTAATTATGGTCTTTGCTTGAGAAAGAAGTTCTATAATACGGTAAGGATTCATATTGAGGATTTGGGAATTTCTTATCAAAAGTTGAGGCTAGAAATAGCTAGACTTAGGAATTTCCTATCTAAGGGTTGAGGATAGAAATAGCTCAACCCACTTAATGTGAAGCCCTGAACCTACACCCTAGATGTATCACGGGACCTGGAACCACAAATGGACCCAAGCTAAGCCTTCATGCTGACATAATTCATGAACAACTGAATAGAAACATATAAACTAAAAATATTATGCGGAAGCAAGATTACAGAATAACTTGTTTAATAAACCATTGGTTAAAATATTTACACACTGTACTGTAAAAGAAAAGAAACTGGAACTGAATACAATGTTTTGACTGACTGTCTATGAAGTCTCTACTAACACTGACTATAGTTAGCCAGGACATGACCCCAGTTGTCTCTAATCAATGTATACTGACTGAGATAGACTGCTTATAACTAATAACTGACTGGAGTTCTCGAATAAGGAGAACTCATCACCTACTGGCTAGAAGTTGCGATCTTCCTGACCCTGATTCTGAGAGCTAGCACTAAAACCTACATCATGAAGGATTCAGCACAAGAAGGTGTGCGATCAGTAATTTGAATGTACTAAGCATGCACTGGCTTTAAATCATGAGGAAAAATATGCATTATGAAAGCATAGCTGAAAAACTAAACTGAGTATGAACAGGTATCATGAAACCTTAGCTGAAAACTGAATGCATAAGTCAAAATTTTAAAATATGGGCTCCTTTACATGAAGAGAGTATAAAACATATTTGATCTGTAAATAGTGAGAAATCATGATAAAAGTGTACTTAAAAACATAAAGCTGAAATCATGCAATAGTAGGTAAAACTGTAATGTAATGACTCAGAGTAATATCACAAGCTTAAAACTTATTCATAATCATAAGTCATAAGTAGTAAATCCAAACTGAACGACTAAGAGTCATATACATTCAAATACTCAGAACTATTTCTTGCGGGAGTTTCTTATAATCGATATAAACCATGTGAGTATCATGGAGTCAAGTGTCATACACCCATGCTGAAAAAGGTTATCCTAACCAGCAAAAGTTAGAACCATAAACATTAATATCCTGAAGTGCGCCTGAAAAGGGGCAAACCTACGATGGCAACGTAGTTCTGGACTTGCTTATCTTTAACCCTCATCAGCTCGGTGCTAAATACTACTCCAAAAATATACATATAGCTCATATATATCATGTGACATATCTAGATGTCAAAACTGTTCATAATTCATGTGGACATATCTAGATATCAAAACTACTCATAAACATGGATGACAAATTTGGATGTTATACTACTCATAAACTTTACTTTTGAAAACTGGTTCATAAGCATTGATAGCATATCAGGATGTCATACAAAATCATGAAATTTACTTCTTGACCCTACGCTCCATATTATGTCGTAACTCATATACTAAAAATAATGTATTTACAAATATGTCTTGTACATTATGCTTATAGCAAAATCATGGAGAACTTTCTTAAAACATACATAGCTTCATAGATTCTAAAAATAGAATTTCTTATTCATAATATCATAAAGGCTATAAAACCATGCATAATCAAGTTTTTAATAAGAACCATGATCATAAAACAATATAGGGTAACTAAATTTGAGAAACTTGTCATAGTTGGATAAAAAAACCTCAATCATGGAGTTAGAAAATACTTGTAGAAACTCATGTATAATCATTTAGATAAGGGTAGACATCATAAAGTATTGTGAGTAAATCAAATTTACAGGAAATCTCATAATTTGGTAAGAACCCTATTTTCATAATTCATGAAAATCAAAGTAAAACTTGAGATTTTGGGTATAAGGGTGAAAGGGAACCCTTATTGAATACTCACATACCTGAACTAGAAGATTTCTTAGCTTGGAACTTGAGGATGGCGAATTGGAGAAGAAGCCCTAGGTCTTAAAGATTGAGAGAATAATCTTTTTTCTTACTATGAGTGGTTGGATTGAATGAATGAGGAAAAGACTTGTTAATTCTGATATAATCCCTCTTAAGGACCCTAAAACAACATGGGTTTAGATTTTAAAAGTGGAGAAAAAACTAAATTAACCTCGAGGAAATAATTAAAAATGCAGAAATTAAGCATTCCATAAGTTGGTCTACTGGTCATCATTTTTATTTCGACCCATCAACCAATCCATGGTTTCTGACAGACTGATAGGGCTCCATTAAAATGTCCATAACTTTTTACTTTGGACTCGGATTAACGCGCAGTTAGTGGCATTCAAAAGAAGACTCAAAGACCTATAATTTTGTGGGTTATAGGAGATATGATCATTTAGAGTTGACTCTAGAAGAATCTTACACTAGAATTTAGCTGGTAAAGGAGTTTTCAACCCAACTTTGTGTTTGGAACCTCTTATGACCTTAAATCATATCTAATACTCTTATCATACTCATATTTATGGTATTTGGTAGTTGACATATTGTGGTATTGAGAAATAAAACCAAAATGGTCAACAAATCCCATTTTGAATTAAATAGGAGAAATTCCTTGGACATATTTCCACGGATGGTTCCTGGCTCGTGGTCCCATTTCACGGGTCATGGTTTCACTTGTGGTTTTTAAAACAATTTTCAAGGTTGCTAGATAAGTTCTACAGATGATAGTATGGTTCGTGGATTGAAACCACGGGTCATGGACTTACTTGTGGTTACAAGGTATTGCATTTTTGGCTAAGACTGAGTTTCACGAGTTAGTTAATAGTTCGTGGACTGATTCTATGG